>JAVSBS010001199.1:55194-68729 GCA_033124195.1 Coracias cyanogaster
AGAGAGCAATAAAGTCTTCTCTGAGCCTCCTTTTCTCCAGATTGAATGACTCCAGTTCCCTCAGCCACTCCTCATAAGAGTTGTTCTCTAGACCCCTCATCAGCTTCGTTGCCCTTCTTTGTACACGCTGCAGCTCCTCAATGTCTTTCTTGTAGTGAGGGGCCCAAAACCAGAGTACTTGAGGTGCAGCCTCACCAGTGCTGAGTACAGGGGGGACAATTACTTCCCTACTCCTGCTGGTCACACCATTTCTGATACAGGCCAGGACGCTGTTGGCCTTCTTGGCCACCTGAGCACACTGCTGGCTCATATTCATCTGACTGTGAACCAGCACTCCCCAGGTCCTTTTCCACCAGGCAGCTTTCCAGCCACTCTTCTCCAAGCCTGTAGCATTGCATGGGGTTGTTGTGACCCAAGTGCAGGACCCAGCACTTGAACTTGTTGAACCTCATGCAACTGGCCTCAGGCCTTTGATCCACCCTGTCCAGATCCCTGTGTAGAGCCTTCCTTCCCTCAAGCAGATCAACACTCCTGCCCAAAATATATATGTTAATATATATTTATTTCATGTGAAATAGGTTGGTTTTTTTTTCTAATAAACTGAGGAGCTAAAGATAGATAGAATAGATATCTTAACTGTTGATTAAAGTCTTGAAGCATCTTGACTATGAATCTCATCTCTGTGCCTATGGTTGCTCATTCACAAGAAGCAGACTTGCATGTTTGCGTAAGGAACCATGCCATGGCCATATAAATTATTTTGCTCTGACTTCCTGCCGTCTCTTATAAACAAGAAAGAATCCCACAGTATATAGAAAATCAGAGTGCAAGGAACTGTGCAAGTTTGGTAGACGCATAGAAAGGGGAATCAGTAACCATGCAGCATATGAAGACTCTAAAATGCTGAGATTTCCATTTTGGGTTGGATACTTCTATTTCTTGATTTAACAAGTATTTAAAGCACGTAAGAAATAGAAAGGTTAATTTTATCTTGTAAATGTTCTATACCTTATGCCCATTGTCTTAATTTACGCTCTTTTCCCTGGAAAGGCTCGTCTTCCGGTGAAGTGGATGGCACCTGAAAGTATTTTCAATTGTGTCTACACCTTTGAGAGTGATGTCTGGTCTTATGGGATACTGCTTTGGGAGCTCTTTTCTTTAGGTAAGCACCTTCAAGATGTGTACTTGAGGGGATTTTTCTTACACCTTGGTTTTACTGCAGATGCAGAAATTGTGTTGCTCGTGCTGTCTTAACAGGAAGCAGCCCATATCCAGGAATGCCTGTGGACTCCAAGTTCTATAAAATGATCAAGGAGGGATACAGGATGTTCAGCCCTGAGTGTGCACCACCTGAAATGTAAGTGAGCAACCAGCAACACTAATCACCAAATGCCAGCAGTGATGCAAAGGAAGGGAAGCTTCTATTCTTGTATTAAGGCTTATTGCACTGCCCCATTGTCTTTTTTTTAAGTTCTTTTCATGTTTTAAATAATTCATGTATTTTAACCAGCAGAATACATGCCTGTGTTGTTACAAACAATGAAATACACTCATGCCTTGTACCACATGATCACTGTCATGGCATCCGCTCTGTGTCAATAAATTGTTGACAGATCACAGAACATAATTAAACATTTTTAATTCAGATGAAGCACCCAGTGAGATGTATCACCAGACTGTACAGCATCTGCATTTGTGCTGTGCTTCCTGACAGCCAGAGAACTGGCTACTGGTCGTCTTTATGAGCCATCCCTAATTCACTGTTTTGTAAATGGACTAGCACTTAACAAGCTGTCAAAGAAAACTGTGTCCAGAGACTTCCTTTAGTATTGAGTCCTTTGTTGTCAGAAGCACAGGTGTTAGCAGCACTATTTCTATTCTTAAAAGTCATTTAAAGAAGGTAAACTGTGGGACTGGGTCACACTTTTCTTTCAAATAGTGATGAAGGCAAGATAAAAGCTCTTAAGGTTTTTCTCATAAGCAGTACTTAATTTCAGTATCTTTGCAGGTATGACATAATGAAGAGTTGCTGGGATGCTGACCCTTTACAGAGACCCACGTTTAAACAAATCGTACAGCTGATAGAGCAGCAGCTTTCAGATAATGCTCCCCGGGTAAGTTATGGATCATCAGTTTTTTGAAGTCAAAGCAGTTTCAGGCAAGATGTTAGTCTAGAGCTGTGAGGACCAAAGAGCCTGAGCCCTTCATTAATTTTTCAGTATTATTTATGTAGCTTTGCACTGTAAGTTTGGGTGGCAGGAATGATGCATGAGCTACTCACGTTTGCTTTGTTGTGCCCTTAGACAGTAGTTGTCTAAGTCCACACCTAAAACAGGTACCAGCTGGAGAAGATTCTTTGCATGATTGATGTTTCTCACTCAAAATAGACCTGGCACAGTGATTTTGGTGTTATGAAATGCAATGGTACTGTATAAATTCATCTTATCTTAAACTATGAAGCTATGAAAGATTCTATTCCAATGAGAAAAATCTCAGAAGTGAAGTATACTTAGGTTTTATTAGAAAAACTTTCTGGAAAGGCTTGAGCTTTTGGCGTTCTTCTGCCTTGTCTCACTTGCTTCCCCTAGTTCTATTTATATAACCTTAGTGTGTCGTGACAAACTGTGTTCGTCACTCTTCCAACCATTCCTTAGTAAAAGGTTTTTCTGAGAGAGTAACTGGACAAAACAATACAAAGAAAAATGTGAGGCACATCAGAAACTGGGATTTTCTCTCACAATAATATTGTGTGTTACTGGAGTTTAAAAAAGTAAGTTTAAAACGTCATTTAAAAATAAAGCTTCCTTCTACCTTCTGGATGTCTTGTTTGGGTGCAGAGTACATGGCTTCCTGACAATCTGAGAAAAGAGGAAACTGAAAGCTGCTGCTGATCAATTGCATCCTGTAGTGTATTTTTGGCAGGTGCAGGCATTGCTAAAACAAAAGCGAGAATGCAACACAGTATTAGTGAGGTTTGTGGGGGAGTGTAGTAATAACCTGAGTTGTGTTTTTTCAAACTCAGATGAAATTTGGAGTGCAGTTGGAAGCTGCAGTGTTGTTAATAAATGAGGTTGAGGTTCTTGATTCTTTAAAAAAGCAATTAAGCCCAAGAACTTTTGAAAGTCTCTTTAGATTTGCAAAGAAACACCTGAGCTGGAACCCTTCCATGGTGGTGTATAGCATGCAGTGGGAAAAGGCTGGGAAAGGAGAGCTCTCCAAGTATGCATGAAGAGAGCAGTCTGCAGTGTATTGACACCGATGTTTGGCTTCTGCAGGTTTATGCAAACTTCTCAAGTCCACCTTCCAGTCAAGAAAATGCTCCTGATCACTCGGTGAGGATTAACTCAGTGGGTAGCAGTGCTTCATCCACTCAGCCTCTCCTGGTACGTGAAGATGTTTGAGTGGCATCTGGAAGAAGAGGAGTCCAGATGTATTAGCTGTTTGTATTGTGCAGGGGGTGAGAGAGGGATGACTTCAGTAATTTCTCTGACTTCTACTCACTACTACTACTGTGTAGCTGAGATGTTGTAATACTGTTCTTTACCACACACTGTTACACATAAACTTAATCTGCTGAGCACGGTTACAGGCATCATTGCAATGTTATCTGAAGCTGTATATATTTTGCTGTATTGTGTGTATTTGCAGTAGAGCGCCAGATCTGAAGAAAAAAAAAAAAAATCAACAGAAGAAATCCCGAGCCAGGGTGTGGAACAAGATGACTGCAGATCAAACTACATCTGCAGTGATTCTTCCGTGGATTTGTACCTGGAAGACATACCGTTATTTTCTAGTTAATATTGTTTTGCTGAATTTAAGAAATAAAGAAATATGAAGCTAATGGCTTTGCAAACCCCTTTCCACATCCAGCCAAGCCTGAGAAACTTTCTCAGGCAGGTACCATAGGTTGGAGGCCAGCAAGGGTGCTGTATGTACCTGGGCAAGTGAGGTGAAGGGACTGAGCCCCTTCCAAAGTTGGTCTGCACAGCAGCAAACCCTCCTGGGAGCTCTGGGCTTTGAACCAGAGGAGGGGAGAAGAGAGTTCAGATCTTCATCTTTATTTTCCAACTGTGCTGTCAGCCTTGCAGACTGGTTGCGAGGTTTCTGTGGGTATGGCCCATTCCCTGCCAGGGACAGAGCTGCCCATCGCTGGGTCTTACCCTACCGCGGAGCCTGAACTACTCCTGCACTCCCCTGCCTTGGGACCTGAGGGCTTTGGTACTTGTTTTGCTAATAGTTATGTCCAAAAGTGTTCACCAAAGATAGGTGGACCCTGCCAAGTTGGTCAAAATACAAGAGGGGGGCTGCTTCCAGTAAACTGTGTGTCTGGAGGAGAGGCTGTTTAACGAATCATCTTATCTAAGCAAGAGCAGAGGCAAAACATTCCTTCCTGGGGGCCCTTTCTTTATCTTGTCCTACCCAGGTGAATCTTTCCCACAGGCAGGCTTGGATAGTGCTAACTGGAAAGGGCTATTTTCCTCCACCCTAAGCTGTTTCATCTTTCTGTAGAAATCCAGAGATCATAACAAAGAAGAGCCTAACTGGGAAGTGCTCAATCTATAAATGGGATAAAATAAAGAGTCCCCTGAATCTTGTTTGACAGAGGTGAGGCTTTAGGGCCAGTATCAGTTGAGCCCGGGGTTGTGCTTAAGTATCTTCTAACCCCTTTTCTTCCCATTGGAAACACTCCTAGTTCTCTCGTTTTGTTTCTGTCCCCTAGAAATTAGAAAAGGCATTAAGAGAAGCATTTGTCAGAGGCAGAGTACTAGTTAAGTACCTATTTATTTACAATGCACTAAAGCACTCTGTAACTTACCCTTTACCAGGATTTCCACCGAGTTTACATGCGATGTAAACGTGTAACTAACTCCCCAAATGCAACATAGTTTTAAATACGCACACTGGTAGTACATTTTGGGTTATGTTGAATACCACACTCCTTCTGTGACTGTGCATTTGGTTTATTGTTACAGGAATCTGTCTTTCAGAGTTAAGTCAAAAATTAGCCATTTGCACTGAACTTACTTAGGCTGTTGCACCTTTCCAAAGTTATCCAGTTGTTTGGAGGCACTCTTGTGCATACTTGTTGAGCATTTTCAGTTTAATGCTATAAAAGCTCTTCCGTAATGTGTTGGCTTTCAAAGCAACTGCAAACAAACTAGTTATTATAATTATAGATGTCTCGGTACTTTACAGACACTTAGCTGAAAGAGGTTTAGGTTTTTTCGTTCTTGAAATTTATATTTTTATAATTTGAGGATTTTTGAAGCTTATTTTGCGATGGCTTGGTGTTTTGAATGGGTTTATGCATTGTTTTTGTAAATATGGAAATGTAGCAATAATGTCCTTTTGACTATTCTCAGTCCTTGAGTCTCAAAGATATTTTTTTATATATATATATGCAAAAACTATATGTATAAATATGTGTTTGAAGGTTTATGAAACACTTATAGATATGTTGCTCAGTTGTAGAATTGCAGTTCAGAGTAGTTCAAATAAATCTGTAAATATGTATTAAAATGCTACCGACGTGTACTATGTTAAGATTGAATATTTTCATGTTAAGTCTTAATAAATTCTTGGGTTGAAGCAAAATCTCAGTCTCAGGCCACACAGAGGTCAAGTTTGCCATTCTGAAACATATTTGCAAATGTGTGCCAGGAAACCTGAATGTTTATTTGTTATGAAAGTTTTGTACCTGTGAACATATGGGACAAATACTTGGAAACTTGAATGCAGGTTTATTCTGGGAAGGATTGCAACTGGAAGACTGATCCTGTAGACTGTTCATACAGCCTATATGTCATGAATAGTATTTAAAACTGAACTATCTCTTTGTTATTAAGGTTATGGTTGCAGAGGCAGTTGGAGCCACTCAAAGGCTGCAATGATGGTGAATATTCCTTCTTTGCTCAAACACACATGCACACTCTTGCATGCTGGCACTAGAGCTTGTGCTGGGCTGGCCAAATGCAGCACTGCAGGAGAGGCAGCTTGAGATACCCAGTGCTGCTTGGGTTGGGGGGCTCGTAAGGAGAAAACATAATGCTTCCTTTGCTGAGACGTACCCAGCATCTCAGTGGGAGACCCTCTGCTTTAATTACTCCAGGTTTGAAATCTGTGACTCACTTGCTCACACTTGTTCCTCTGCTGCATAAGGCTTTGTGTCAGCTTGGTTGGAGTGTGGCTTAATAGTAGATACAGAGCATATAAGCAAAAGTTTCTAGAACTATACTACTAAAAACCCCTACTAACTCATGAGACACAGCCCTCAACTGTTCAGGCCCTTAAACATTTCTGTTCTGTCAGCAGACCTCCTTGAAGAGCTCCTCTCCTTCAGAGTTTCCTATTTAAAACAGCTCCTTTTTTTTTTCTTTTTTGCTTCCACCCAGGTCTTGGCTCTGTTTATTAAAACTAATTAAGGAAACTAATTTTGTCAGGAGCCCGGAGGTGCAAGCTTTGCCACAATTGCATTGTCATAATTTTCTAATAATGCTTCAGAAGATAACAAGATTGTGGCTGATTTTGAACCATTTTTTCCCCTGTCTTGTTTCCCCCCCGCCTCATTCAAGCAAAGTAGACTTCATACTGAGGTATCCCACTATCTGAATTGGTACAAATAATTTGTGAATTCTCATTTAGCTAGCCAAAGGAGCTATTTTATCTATTTATTCAGTCAGCATGTCATTGATTTTATTTTCCTGAAATGTTTCATCTTTTGAAGCAACATAGAAGATAGCATCTCTGCTTTCTGAAAAAAAATCTTTCCGTTTCCTTCTGACAAGGCTCACAGTGATTGCTGCCTCCATTCCTGTTCATGGTCACATGGACCATTTCCCCCAAACTATATTCTTGTGCCAGTTCTAAGCAATAGCTTACATGGAAAATCACATCAGGGAGGTATTTAATATGTATTTTAGCTGACCTTCAAAGCATTATCATACCCAGATATGAGAGAAACCAGCAACATTACTAGCATGGACCGTCAGGACCACTGACCATTGTGTACTCAGTATCTGAAGGGAAGGTGTAAAGCAGAGAGAGACAGGCTCTTTTCAGTGCTACCTAGTGACAGGACCACAGTCAATGGGCATAGGACAAACTGAAACACAGAAGGTTCCCTCTGAACATCAAGAAACACTTATTTTTACTGTCAAGGTGACTGAGCACTGGCACAGGTTGCCCATTGAAGTGGTAGAGTTTCTATCCTTGAACATACTAAAAAAAGCATCTAGTGGCCTAGATGACCCTGCTTAAGCAAAGAGATTGGACCAGATGTCTTCCAGAGGTGCCTTCCAACCTCAACCCGTCTGTGATTCTGCAGTCAGCAAAGGCACTTTGGGGAATCTGAACTGTAACATGCACTTGATCCAAAGAAAATCCCATCCTTGTACCGATCACAATAGAATGATTCTTTCTCCATTTTCTTTACAAGCTAAAGAAGGAAATCCTTTTAGGCTCTGTGGGAAAGAAGAAAGATCATGGAAACACAACAGTATACGTGGAGTTAGTGACCAGTATTATATGCATCACCACCACCAGATTTTTTTGTTTCTGGTTTGCCTTCACATTTGTATGCCATATAGATCTTTGAGGAAGTTGTCTATAGATGGAGACATGATGTGCCCAGCCAAGACAACAAGGAACAGACAGTCACACCATGGAGTGAAATGTTCACAGCGATCGCTGGAGAGGTTGGACAGCAGCATCCTTAATTCTACTGCCTTGTAGGCTGAAATTGAGAGAGTTAAACATTTCGCTCTTCTGTTAATGGGTTAGGAACCTTCCTACTTGTCCTGTGGAGAGGTCTGAGTCTCAACAGAAAACAAGGAGCAGTTGCATAGACCTTTTAGCTCCTGGTTTAAAACTGCAGCTATAACAAAAATAGGAAAATGTACACTGTGGTTCTTTTGTAATTTCCAGAAAATTCTGTAACTATGAATAATGGTTTCAGATGACCTTCAATTGCCATGTTTCCTGAGCACTGCTTTCTTAAAAGATTACTCTGTAACAAGTAAGTTTATGTCTAAAAATTCTTCTGAGGCTCATTTCTGAAAGATTGTCCATATTTCATAAATTGATTATTGGTCACTCTTTTTGACAATAACTATTATCTGTCAGCTGCCAATCAGGCAGCAAAGATGATTTACTAACAGTGATAGCTCCATTGACTTGACTTTTCTGATCGTGCCCTGGATATCATTTTAGCTAGTAGAAAACAGCTGACCCTGAAGGGCCTGTCGGGCTTTGGGCCTGCGCTCTTCACTAAGCAATGTCACCAACATCAGAGAAAGACGTTTTCATGGCATATTTAATGCTCTCCAACCATTAGGTTGCCATGCAGGAAGGCACAGTGTATAGCTTCCCATATAGGTAAGTACACATCAGTGTGTAGTACAAAGTTACCTCAGTAGTTTCTCTAGCTTCAGAAAGTGCAAAATAACCTTTGGCTTCCCCAAGTAAGTATGTTTTGAGAAGTACCAGCACCAGTGGCTGGCTGCACTTCTGTGTATTATACTGCTAGTGCTTTTGACTGGTCCAAGTATCATTACCAGGTAAAGGGGGCCTTGCTTTTAATGTACGTTTGCAGGGACATTTGTGTGGTCATCAGAAAAGAAGTTGGCTTAGTGGTGCATCTGAGCACTCAATTTTGGTGACTGAAATAACATGTGACATTTGATTTGCCTGCTCAGGGTGAAAGGAGGGCTGCTGAGCAGAGCAGCCACCCTGGGTCTAGCTGTCTGGTGGGTTGGGGATGAAAGGAGTGAAAGACATTCCTCATGCTTCTGGCCCATTCAATTACTTAAAAGAAAATTTAAAAGGGCAATAGCAGTCTCCCAGATGCTATTTTTGGCATTTCATCTTATGAGTTAAAATAGCAAAACAATTCAAACTCATTTGTGAGATGAAAACATTTTGTATTTTCCCCTTCAGTTACTTTTCATTCAAAAACTGTTTGCATTTTTCTTCTTTTCTTGGGACCAAACATTAGCTAGTCATGTTGTTCCAGAAATTAGTATTATTTGGAAATTTCTAGAGTTCTTGTGCAATATGTTTTGAGTGTCAGCTCACTCTGGTAGAAAGGATGTTTCTGAACCAAAGCACCAAAAGAAAATCTTCTCTTTGGATTAGAAACAATAGATCAAAAATGGCAATTGCTCCACCAAAAGTGGTAAGCAGTTGCACAACCCCATGCCTGAGGAGAGCCTTGAATCCCTGCATTCCTAAGAGCAGCAGAAGCATAGTGAGCTGCTCAGACTGGGTACCAGCACATAGCCAAGCCTGGCAGCAGTGGGGGAAAAAACATTGGCTTTATCCCTTCATAGCTCAAGCCTTCAAAGGTGTCATCACTCATCCCGGTGTTTGCCAGTGGATTTGTTTTGAGGGAAGGGAAGAAAATCCGTGGTGTAATACATTTTAACTATTCAAGCTGAGAGAATTATGACACTAAAAGGGAGGGGAATTAAGTGTGCTTTAGAATACCTTCTCTTTTAATAATAGAAATTAATGTTTGTAGAGCATGTTTGTCGGCATCCTTTGAACTGTCTTGGTGAAACTGATTAATTAGGATAAAATCAAGGCGCTTCACTACAATTAGTTATATAACTCATTTTGGAAGCTTTATTCTATTTTTTTAATCACTTCTGTCATTTGGGGGCATGGAGAAAGTACATAAATATAAGCAGTACTGGTAAAAATCCCCCAAGGAAATTAATAGAATCCCAGGATTGTAGTATATTTCAAAAGTTCGTGGTTAAGCCACTGGAGATTTCAGAGGTCTGGGGCATTACTGCGGAGTGCCTGAGTCTGGTGTTGTGGAGCAGTGCATACGAAGAGCCCTGGGTTTACAGGGCGGGAGCTCCAGCAGCAGCCCAGAGGGCGTAGCTGAGCAGCACATTTCTGCAACCCCGCTGGCCATCAACTGTCAGCTCGTCAGAGGCTTCCTAGGATTTCTCAGCCTCCTCTGAATGGCAGCAGTTGTTTGAGTTTCACTTGTAAAGTTGCAGCAAAAAAAGCCAAGCTGATTTTGGCCGCTTAAGTGGGAAAACAGAACAATATTTGAAATCATAAAAATACTATTGCAGGATTCCTCCAGCAACTGCATGTCATGCTGCACTGTCTGCACTCTGCTGCGTGGCCCCTGCAGGGATGTATCTGCAGGACCCGGGGCAGCAGGAGCGCTGAGATCCCAGCATGGGGTTGAGCATCCCCAGTAGCCCTGGCCCTTAGCTCCCTAGCCAGCTTTTTGGGGCCACATACAGCACTTCAAGGGTCAGAGAGAACATCTGCACTATATCTCACCAGCCCCTTGCAGAGAAGCCACCAGCACTTGACAGGGGACAGGAATTTCTCTAGGAGTGGTAGGAGTTAATCCAGAGGATTTTCCTTCCAAGGTGGCCTCTCTTACTCTGCCAGTTAATCTCAGCAGGATGCATATTACCTCATTCCTTACAGCCTCTGTCCTGAGCAGCTGGGAAGAAGAAGAAAAACATTATGATCTTTAATGCTTTTTTGCTTTTCTAATTTTTTTTAATTGTGCATTAATGAAGTGCCTCACCATCCTCAGCTCTTGCTGTGTTTCATATTTTTTATTTTTCTGTGAAAGCCTAGCAGTACAACATTGGGGAAGATCCAGGTTTTAGGCAAACTGCTCAAGACCTTTCTCTAGCAGCGAGGAGGCTCCGACTCCCTTCTTGTGTGTGTTTATTAGTGTAAGGCAGCTGCAGAAAGCACCATCCTGCAGGTAAACATGCTGCTGAGGCAGACAGCGTGGTTTGACGCAAGCCCCTCTGGCCTCCTCTTTAAACAGATTTAGGAACAAATTTCCTTTTAATCATCTTTGTAAGCTATTGTTGCAATTACGTAGGATCCCCAGGCCGTGTGATGGTCATGTGTGCCAATCACCACCCCAGAACTTCTCTAATCACACGTAATAGATGATCTACCTACTTGGGAACACACCAGTGTTGTCAGCTCTGCCCCAGGAAATGCCTGTGTGAATGACCATGTGATGGTGGATTGGTCCCGCTCCTGTCATCTATTCAAAGCAAAGAGCATTTAAAACATCCGTTCCTGAAGGGACAGAGGTGAGGGAAGGGGAACCATGCTTTCTTGTGTTTTCATTGGTAGAAAACTATTTAGGACTAAATGCATCACACCTGCTTCTCCACACATCACCCTTAGTTCAGAGTTGGGGAGAGAAAAATGAGGGTCCTTTATAGAAGACCAGAGTATTTTCATTGTACAGTGCAGGGCTGTTAGTAATGTAACTACAAATGATGAAGAAAATACCTGTTAACCAGTTGGAAAGTAAGAATTTCAACCCCTTAATTTACCATCTAGTATCTGGACAGTCCACTTGTATTACATGAGAACTATCTTAAGCTATTTCTATTACAAGAGAAATATCTTCAGAAATAACATCACAGTATTACCAAGGATATTTTCTGGCCTGATGCCTGCAGGTCTTGTAGAGTAATACACAGCTGGTGTCACCAGCCCAGAGAGCGCGTGCATATTCATTGTCTTTTCAAGATTTCTTCTTCTGATACTGAAAGACTTGCTGCAGCAGAGCCTAATTTTCACCCAGGCCCACTGATAAGCACAAATTAGGACTGTGGACGAGTATCAGCACACCTTGCTTGCCTGCCCAAGCCTTCTCCTCCCAATGGAAGAACAGATTTGAAGAGGCTGTAGTTTTATACTTGCGTGCAGCCAGCGTGAAAGTAAAGAAGATGGCACAGAAAAACGTGGACTCCACTTGCACTGCACCATGAGATCGTTAGTCATATGACAAGCTATCTAGATTGTTTGGCACCCGAATTGTAATCTGTGGTTACATACAAGCCTAACCACAGCGATACCTGCAAATATGGTTAAAGCTGATCTACAACATATCAGCTGGAGAAGGAAACGACTCTCCTCCTTTGCACAAGGAACTTGAACAAAAACTGTTTTGTTTCTCCTCTGTGACAAAAAAAACAGCCTCCGGGGCTCCATAGAAATTTTAGAAAACAGGCTGGAAACAGCTTTCCAGCACTAAAGCGTTATTATTCTCTGGGATGGCTCTTTCTCCACTTATAACTACTAAAGACTTTGACTATTTGAAAGATGGTTATTTTAAATGAAAAAGAGTAATTTTTCTGGTGGCAGGTTAAATTTGAATTACAGAGACACACATTTGTCTAGGTTCAAATTTGTATCAAAATATGGAATTGCAGAATGAATCACAAAGACAGAGGAAGAAGAGGGAGGAAAGCCAAACTTTGTGACAACAGAGCCAACTCACTAGGCTGGGCTAGCTCCCTCAAGAGAGGAGTTCAGTCCAGTCCACAAGGGATGGACAGCTGGTCAGCCAGACAAGCAGCCAGTACTGAGGCAACCCGTTATTCCTCCTGTGAAAGCTAGTGTAGCTGAAGGCCATTTCCACCCAGTGTGGAGATGGGGGCAGACTTTTTGTAAACTTACATGGAAGGGGAAGCCAACACAGCAGTGATTTGCAGAAGTGAAGGAGTCTCACAATAAGGGTGGCTTGTAAGAGCCATACTGAGTATGGGGTCTGTGATGTCAGGCACTAAACAAAGACTCAAAATATGGGGAGATCCAGCCTCAAAGCTTATCATCTTATATAGACAGCTTACAGTGATCACAGGAGGGGGATCAAACTCAGAGGGAAGGGAAAAGGCTTTCCCAGCATCTGGGAGAAAATAAGGGCTCCTATGCCCTGTGTGCTGCTGGCTCAGATCCTGCTGATAGCAGCCATTATCCTTCAGGGTGGTCACCATGAAGGGTCAACCAGCAAGAGCATTTGATATGATGGCATCAAGTGTACCCTGATGAAGTTTGCTGATGATACCAAACTGAGTGGGGAATTGGACCCTTCAGAAGGGAGAGCCACTCTGCAGGAACACGTGGTTAGGCTGAAAGAGTGGGCTACCAAGAACCTTATGAAGTTCTACAAGGAAAAGTGTAAGGTCTTGTGCCTGGGAAAACATAATCCAGGAGTGCAACACAGACTGGTATCTACCTGGCTGGAGAGCAGCTCTGTGGAAAGGGACCTGGGAGTCCTGGTGGACTCAAGCTCAATGTGAGTGAACAGTGTGCTGCAGCAGCAAAGAAAGCCAACAGGATGCTGGGTTGTAACAACAAAGGGCATCACTAGCAGAGATAAAGAAGTCATTATCCCACTCTACTCAGTGCTTGTCAGGCTGCACCTGGAATACTGTGCCCAGTTGTGGTTCCTACTATACAAAAGAGTGTGAACAGGTTGAAGAGGGTCCAGAGAAGGGCCACAAAGGTGATCAAAGATCTGGGAAGCCTGCCACCTGAGGAAAGGCTGAGAGACTTGGATTTATTCAGCCTTGAGAAAAGAAGACTTGAAGAAGACCAATGTTTCAGTATGTAAAGGGTGGCTACAAGGAAGCTGGAGACTCCCTTTTCACAAGAAGTCACATGGAAAAAATGAAGGGTAACGGGTACAGGATACTCCTGCGGAGATTCCAATTGAACACAAGAGGAAAATTTTTCATAATGAG
>JAVSBS010001199.1:68829-95696 GCA_033124195.1 Coracias cyanogaster
ACTCCTGCGGAGATTCCAATTGAACACAAGAGGAAAATTTTTCATAATGAGAGCAATCAGCCATTGGAATAATCTGCCCAGGGAAGGGGTGGGTTCCCCAATATCAGACAGTTCTAAGATTCAGCTGGACAAGACGATAGGCTGTCATGTCTAGACTATGCTTTTCCCAAGAAAGGTTGGACCAAATGATCCTTGAGGTCCCTTCCGAACTGGTATTCTGTGATTCTATGACATCTATATGGGCAAACAGCTGCAGATGATCACTAGCTGCTTTAGATTCAAGAGCTGCTGCAAAGGCTCAGACTCCTTCCCTGGCTGCACCCTACTGCTCTTTGCACTGGGCTTGGCACCACATCAGTCCTGTGCTTCATGCTCATCCTTGATCTCTATCATTTATGACAGTGGCCGAAACTAATGGAAATGGGAGATAGCACATTTGGCTGCTAACTCCAGCAATCTAAAGCACATGATATCAAAGACAGGGAAGTGTTAGAGAAGGGCACCCTCTCGAGTGTTGGATCTTTGGATAATTACCTTTCTCTGCATCCTTCAAGAGCCAATGTGAATGGGAAGGAGGGACGGTCACATCGTATGACATCAGGACATCTGAGACTCCAGCTGTTTCCCTGGAAAATGAATGCCAGTATTTAGTATTGCAGTTTTGGGCAACAGTCCCATCAGCTGCTTTTGGGGAGGTTGGAAACAAGTCACCCATCACGCGCCTCGAGAATAGCTGCCTCACGGCGGGGATGTGTCTTCTTAACCCAAAGCAGTGACTGATAGCTGGTACCCTGCAGCATGAGGCTGGGTCTTTCTTCTAACTTTACTGCCCAATGTCATAGTGGATATTTGTGATGAGTATCTTCCACAAAATTTATTTTCTAAGCGAACGGAAGTAAGCAAAGTCTTCTTCAAAAGAAAATGAGTCAAATATTTTCCTGCTTCCCTGAGCAGTTCTGTGCAGATTTGATGCAGTTGGTAATGAGGTTCCAGGTCATTTCTTATTTTGGGTACCATCTGCTGCAGTGGGAAATAACAACCAAATGTATTTTATAAACACCATATGAATATGGTTCATTCTGTCTAATAATGTCCAAATCCTCTCTCCCAGCTAAGTATATGCTGAAGTTGAAAAGACCATTCCTGAACATCAGTGCAGCTTCAAAAAGTCTGTCACTTCCAAGCAGACACACTCAATATAATTCTTTCGCAATAGATTTTAGCATTTTACCCCAAGCGTAGAAGGTGTGCTGTACAGGGCTGTTATGCCAGCCAGCTCTAAGTCTATGCATTATGACTTATGCATATTATGCATATTACGACATGACTATGCATGACAGACTTATCATGGAGACTTTAAAAGAAGAAGAAAAACTTCAGAATTTGCATTATTCTTCCACCTAGCCTTCATGCAGCATGTTTCATCCTGCTGTCCAGAGGCATTTTGTCATGAAAAAAGATGCGTCATTTTTTGAAAAGTCCATCAAGAGACCTCTTTTACCAACTGCCCGCAGATGCAACTTGCTAAACTAACTAATTGCCTCAGAGGATGCTCACTGTTACTAGGACGGCTTTTGCCAAAGCATGTTCTTCTTTACATCCCCACCAGTGCTTTCTGGCACCCACCTGTAGCCCTTGCACATCTGTTCCTTGCACATTCTCCTCCATGTCTGCCCTTAAAGTATGTGGGAAGAAGTATATAGAAAGCATAAAAGTAGATAGGCTAGATGTGCTGAGGGCTCAGAAGACATGGATTCTGTACTATTTTGTCTGCGCAGTCTCAACAAGTAAGCTCAAACCACATTCATACAGCTCCTGAGAGTCTGGCACAGGCATCACCATCAGACATACGACCCTGCTGGGAGGCACCCTGTGGGGCTGAGAGCACCCAGCTTCATCACCTGAAGAAGTTGCTCTGGGGACAAGGAGACAGAGTAATTTGAGGTGCTTGCACTGCTAATTTTTGCTGGAAGGAAAAAATCTTCCTGGCAAATAAAGAGTTGTTTAACCACTGGCAGCAATATAGTAATGTACCTTCCAGTTTTGTTTTTTCTGCAACTGCAATTAATTGACTCCTTTGAAAAATTCTACATCATGAATAATGAAATAATATATTAAATAAAAACAGGCCTGATACTGATGCCTGTGCCATTCCATTAAGGGCCTTATTGAAACAGAGGTAGTCCCTATTACATTTGTTTGAAGAAGGTTTCCATTCATGAGGCAATGCTCAGACACAACACAAGCTAGCATCTGGTCCTTTAACATGTAGGATTTTGTGCTGCTTGGAATGAGGAACCAGCTGAAATCAAGAGGTATCATAGCTATTGGCTCCTGCTTTGTTTCCTAGCCTACATATCTGTGTGTTGTTCAGGGAACAACAACCTGTGGTTGTGACTGGATGCAGACTATTTAAGGTGTTTTTTTAACCATATTTCATTATATTCCAAGATTTGAAATAAGGTAGATAATGACTGCAAAAATCACCTCAAATCAGGTAGTCAATAACTGCATAGATTGACTCTATTTTTTCTTCTTTTTTTTTTTTTTTAAGCTTATCTCCTTGTAATGAAATCTCTCCCATGATCTCAAGGGACCAGACAGAGGCAACATAAGGAGGAGGCACCGCAATGCCACCAGGATGTGAGACATACAAGCAGGAGCAGGGATGAGAGTGGCTCCTCCCTTCCTTCCACCCAAAATATTCATTCCTGACCACTAGCCTCTTCCACCTGCCACACACAGATTCTCATTTTGATGCTCTTATCTTTAGTTTTTATGCCATGACCAGCCATGCATTCTAGGGTGTTTCCTTCTCCTTTTCCATTCCAAGTTCCCATTTAGAAATAGATTTTAAGTAGCCTCTCGCTAATGAGGTTGGTCAACTTCTTCCATTTTTCTCTCCAATGCAACATTGTCTTGTTTTCATTTCAATGTCTTATTTAAAAAAAAAAAAAAATCCTAGGTCATTCTCCCTCTTTTAGTCTCAGACATTACTTCATCTAATTGTAACACCCTAAACGAGCATCTAGTAAGTGGGGCTGAGTACAAGGGAGACATTTACACTGCCAGCTGCATCTGGTCACAGCTCTCTTTCCAAGCCCTGAATTGCCTCCTACCTCAGGCCTGGCCATGGTGAAAATACACTTGAATAAGGAAGAAGATAACTAGAAAATAATGTACCCATGCCTACCCCCAAAATACAGCATTTTACCTGTTTAAAAAAGAATAGCTGGCAAAACCAAACAGGAATTGTTAGAATTTTAAAAAACCCAAACCAAACAGCCTGTGGTACAATCTGATTTCCAGATGGCCTCCTACTTGGGGCAGCAATGCCCATAGCAGGAGGCTCAGCTTCACCAGGAGATGTACTGACATTGCTGACCCTCAGTATGAGGGTGGATGTCCTCTCCGGGTGGGCATTGCCCACCATCAGCATGCTCTTCTTGATGCTCTCGCTGCCCAGCATCAAACCAGGGGTGGGAAAGATTGTTTTCTACTGTTGGATTTCTCACATTTTTTTTAGCGAAAAAGAATAGATTTTTCTCCTTTTTTTTTTTTTTTAAAGTACTCTTTTAGTCCTAGATATGTATTTGGATACAGTTGTATCCAAATTCCCATATTGGAAGTCAGGTTTGGTGTAGTCCACAACTTTCCAAATTGTTACCCAAGTAGGTTTTCAAATATATTTAAGCCTAGCCAAGATCACAACTTCTATTTACTAACTTTTATTTATTTATTTATTTATTTACTTTTCTTTATTTAGTGAAGTAGGCACATGCTGTGAAAACTTACATAACATATTGTTGTACCAGGGCAAAGAAGCAGAATCAACATTTAAAAACCAGATTTGAAAGATAGCACATCTTTCTGCATGTGTGTGTGTTCACAAATGTGTATTCTCTGGGTACGTAATTTGTCCATTTTGGCAGGGTGTGATGCTAATTGCAGTGTGCTGATTTCTCTGAACATGGACTTTGTGTGTGGATTTTCCCCTCCTGAGCATAAGACCATTTAGGCTGCATGTATTTTTAAAGTAAAATTAGATGCCTGTGGAAGGTTTACAGTAATTCACTTTCAATTTAGAGCTGTTTTTTGAACCAGAACAAATAGATGAGCATCTGTTACTCTGAAAATGATACAAAATGTAGTCACCAGGCAAAAAATAAAACATCTCTGAAAATTATTATTTTGGCTACATAATCAAGCAAGCAATTACTGCATTATCTACAGAGTGTGATCATACATTATTAATACATTTTCAGAGAAAAAGGTTTTAGTAAATGTTGTTTTTTTCTGGCTTTTATGATACTTGAGACCCAAACGTAATTCTAACTGATCGAAAATACTTCACAGCTTGTCATTTCCCAGTTTAAGATGCAGTTTGGTTGAGCATGAGAGACAGTAAGGAGGGAGCAGGAAGAACATAAGGATATGGACATTTGTGTAAGTGATTACAGACATCCTTCCTATGTGTCATGCATATCCCAAGCCAGAGAGCCAATTTTCCAGTGTAAAAGGATTTAATGAATGCACACGGCATAGTGCACTGTGCTATATACAGCACATTGTATTCACAAGTTCAGATACACAACCAGGCAGGCATTTTTTACGGAGCACTAGAGTTTCATGTGATGCAGAGAAAACATTTTCAGAACTGGGAAAAGAGCCCAAGTGAGGTGTTCACTGACCTTTGGTGTTCTGGGCTGTTTTGACTTTACAAATTAATTCCCACCTCAAAAGCATCTTAAAAGGGGATTAATTTCAGTTAATTTTAGCTGTCTGAAAGTTAGGCATCCTGGCCAAGCGTCCCCCTCCCAATGGTCTATTTCTGCAGCTGACAGCAAGCTAGTTTCACCTGTCTTGGATGCTTACCCTGTGACAGGATGAATCACTCAAGCCTACACAGCCAGCATTTACACTGCTGAAGCTATGGGAGGTGAATCCTTGAATCATTAACAGTTTCAGTCAGTTTGTAAATGACTTCTGGAAATGGAAATTAAGTTTCAAATTAATTTTGGGAAGTAAGTGTTACCTCAGCCCTGACATGACCTAGCTGTATAGTCGTCTTGTTGAGCTGCGTGCTGTAATCTAATGCCACCAGCTGGAAGAGACATTTGCAACCTGGATTTGGGGCAGGATCTCTCTGGGTCCTGCTTTACTTCCTTTTCTAAAAGATGCTTGAAATTATATCCTAAAATGTAGGCAGGAAATACTTGTGCCTTAGTGGCAAATAGCCTAGACTGCTTGCAGACTCATCAGTCAAGCTTGCTTTACAGATAAACTTCTTTAAAAAGCAAACATGAGCAAGACTTAGTTGGGAATGATCTGCCCAAAACTCCTGCTAGTGCCAGAAAGACTGCTAGAAATAAGTTAATGTAGAGTGTGTGCATGTGTGTGTTTGTGTGAAAACATTGGCAGGCAGGCCTCACAATAATTAGTTATACAAAGTGTCACTAATTGGTGGCAGAAACAAATGCCATGGGATAAATTCATCCTTGGCATGAGGAGGGGTAATTAATCCTAAATGCACCCTTGTGGTATAGGTAAGTATTATTATTACCCTAGTTCAAATGAGAGAGAGGTGGTGTTTTGCCCTTGGCAATTCAGCTTTCCAGAAGACCGACTAACATAATTTATGGTGGAGGATTACGTTATGCTCTTCAGATGAGATTTCTTGTAACATCACAAAGCTATCCCGTAAAGAGATGCACAGGGTAGTTTGAGACTTTAGAAAGCTGATCCCCGGACTGAAAATTCAGGAAGTTTATGTTGGGATGAGCTGGAAAACCTTTAAATACACAACACCACTGTGTATGTGCTGGTAGAAATGCTTTGGTCAGGAAAACTTGCTCTTCAGCAGCCTAAACTTTCTGAGTGTCTTTTTGCCTCTGAGAAGTTGCACTTTTTGGTACATAAACACCAGCTCTGCTCAGTGGTTGGAGTTTTCTATAAAATGGTCCCTGCTGGGGCTATAGGGCTTTCCCTGCAGCATAGAAACCATGCAAGAGCAGGGCCTGAGCCTGTTCCCCCCATCAATTCATTTGCTGGTAAAGACAGAGACGCTGACCATCACCTCAGTGTGCTCAGTGAAAGAGTGCTGCTGTGCATTGGTAGGTCTCCCAAGCACAGGAACATTTTAAAGTAATGCCTTCAAAGATGTGCTATCCATAGCCATGAAGAGACTTAAACCATGTACCATATGTTTAGCATATAAAGGTTTCAACACATAGCAAGTCACAGTTGGACAGACAGATTTTATGTTGAAGGAATTTCCTCCATAGTGATCTGTAAAGCCCACAAGCTGTCTGTATTTCCTATATGTTTTCATTCAGTGCAAATAATTTTAGACTAGAATAATCTGCTAGGACACAGAAATCTAACTTTCTTGGCTGAGAATGAAGCTTGGGAACAAACAAGATCACGCAATCTAAATTGGCTGGAATTTAAGCTTAAGTTTCTAATGCCAGGATGTTGCGGAATAAATAGCCTCTCATAACAAGACAAAAACACAAATAGCAAGAATTATGGCTGCACAATCTTTACTTGATTACACAGGGAAAAAATTAAAAATATGTTTTCTATGCACAGTTCAGCTTTTAAAGATCTGAGTCAATGAGTTTGTCCCTTAAATTTTTAACTTTCTTAAATTTTAAAATTACATAAAATGTAACAAACCACTGGCTTCTTTTTTTCTGAGAACTGTTGTTTGGGACCATTTTGAAGACCTCAGAGGCAAATAGTCTTTGAATGCTTGCTTAATTTTGAAGCTCCAGGTACAAGATACTATTTTTTAAACTAATGTGTATTACTAGAAAAGATTTTACCAAAAATTAATAAAGAGACACACCAAGAGACAGCTTATAATGTTCTCATGAGTATGTTCCCTTCTGTAGAGCAGTATGATGGTTTTCATGTACAATGAAAAAAAATTTTAAATTAGTTTTCAGAAAAATCTTAGGCGCTGGAAGCATTTAGATATGTATTAAAATACATTCAAATAAAATACCTTTTTATACACAAAAATATCCTCATAAACTAAACCTTGGTATTATGCACTTGGACAAATGCCCATGCCCAAAATCAAGACCCCCTTCCTGCTAGGCTCTCTTCTCTCCCCAGAAGGGCAAGGACTTAAGAGCTACAAATTCAGGCTGGGGCAGATTAGAATGATAAGCAAGCATGAGGGACTATTGGAAATGCCATGTGCTGGCACTTTCCCCGTGAAATGTGGATCTCGTCAGGAGTGCCTAGGCTGACCCCGATGTCCTATGAGAAGCAAGGTGGGTGCTATTGCCCAGGCACCACATCACTTAAGATTTCACAGATAAAACCTGTCCCTCGAATTTCTCCTTAAATAAGCTGCAAACCAGGCTTTACATGCCATGAGAGAGTATCTGATGGAAAGTGGTGAGGCTTTCCGTATCTCCAGCCAGGTTAGCCCTGCCAGCTGTTGCCCAGGGCAAGACCCCCAGGTTGAGAACCTGAGCAGCAAAAAGCCATCCAGCTCTGGTCTCCATGGTCCCCTCTCTGAGCTCCCTCAAATTAGGAGGAATGGAACTTCTTGTGTGCCATTTCTGTCCATAGCTGAGCCCCTATGGTCATGCAGGGGACACTTTGTAGTCTGAAATATCAAAGACTCCAAAAGTGGTAGCTTTTCATCCACCAGTAAAAGCCAGGATGTAAACCACTGAAATGTTTTCAGAAACCATTGGAAGCAAAATAATTTAAAGTCATTGCTTCTTTCATGGAGGCAGTGGCTGACTCTCTGATTAAAGCTTGAGCCACGCTGTGTGCTGAGGAAAGAATAAATATCTAAAAGGTCTGGTAAAGAGAATTACAAAAGATTTCAAACTGAGAATCCGGAGAAAAATAATGTAAGAACTGAACTGCCTTTTCTCAAAATTATACACTGCCATGGAGAAAAACACCACTACGCTGCACTCTTTGGGGTGCATTTGTGTGCATACACGTGTGTGCATAAGGAGAGAGGCAGAAGAGAAACCCCCTGACCCAGGCAGTTTCAGTTTAGTCCTGTTGCAAAATGTAGGTGGTTTATTGTATTTTTGCTTCAGTGAAAAGGAAGCAAAAGGCCTTTGCTGGGAAGGCTGCGAGGCCTGCCCGTCCCGTGAGCCGCAGATGCTCAGGAAGCTGAGGTGCTGGTGTGGCTTGTGCATAGGAAGCGCTACCCTCCCCGCGCTCCCCCCGACCCCGACCTCCAGCCCCTGGCCCCTGCCGCCACCCCAACCCCTGTTGCTTATCTAAGGTACGGCCGGCTTCCTTGTACCCTGCCTGGCGTGTGGCAACCTGCCGCTGTTTAATTGCATAACGAAGCAGTTGCTTAAGCGGATCTTAAGAAAGGATCAAATAATTAACAGCGAATAACCGCCACTGCATGTTTTGACAATCTGAACCCAGATAATAGTGACGGGGGAAAAAACGCCAGCATGAGAGAGTCTGTTTCCTGAAATGGTGCAGGGCGCATTTAAATCCCATGGCACTTTTCTCCAACCAAAGACTCAGCCTTAATTAGTCCAGACCAAACCAGCTGGGGCTTAATCATTTGCCTATTTTAGGAGTCGTTCTCTAATCTTCAGGAATGGGCTTTTATCTAATGATGGGATATCTTTCACAAACCCAGGTAAAAACACAACTCCTTGCTGTTGCAACCTCTTGCACATCTTCTGGGTCCTGGCCCAACACAGCCTGACATGGTCCCATGCCATCCCTCACCACAGGACCAAAGTGGTGCTCAGCTGGTCCATATATTGCATTAAGGGGACCCAGGTAAGACTTGGTCAAGTACAACTGTACCAAGTAAGAGATACAGAATCTTGCCCAAACATGGGATAAATGGCAGAAGGCATTAGGATGGTCTTCTGCCTCTAAAGTATCTGTAGATGTGAGCTACGCTGCACCTGCTGACTGAGTGTATGGGCACAGGGGAGATCTTGCAGCACTGCTGGTCTTGCAGTTAAAGCACTACAGTGGGATCAGCAAACAAATGTTCCCTGTGGTGTCTTCACCCAGCTGACAGAACTGGGGACAATTTTCTTAATTTATCTGTATCAACATTTCCTAACCTCTTTAAGAGAAAGAATAAAACCTCCAAACTTTGTGAAATTTGGCAGGTGAGTCTGCACTCACAAGACAGTTAGAAATTCTGGAACAGAATACATGTTGGTAATAAGAAGATACCTCATACATGGGCATTCATAAAGACTTGTCCACTATGATGTTACAGTAACTTCCTTTTGTTAAGCAAAAAATATTCTCATTGCAGAAAGCAGTTTAGCTCCTTGAACAAGGAGCTTTAGCTCAGACGGTTATTGATAATCAGCGACAACTTGCAGCACAGAGGAGAAATGCTCTTTTCTGCTGATGAAGTCCAAGTCTTTGGATGGGATGGTCAGTAGGGTCTGTTGGTAGGAACCCAAAAAGGTTCTACCTGTGAACCTAAAAGCGTGTATCAGTCAAGAGCCACCTGACATTGCAATTGCAATCTCCATAATTTTTGTCACCCAAAGCTCTGGCAGAGGACCAGTGTACATTTAGGAGCCGCCTTCAGCCTTTTAGGAAGGGTGGGGGGAACTCCATAGAAAACTAATGCAGAATGCTGCCCTTGCCTCCGTGTGAAGAGGAAGCCCAGTGCCAAGGTCTGGCCAATAGAGCTGGGAAGGATGAGTACTCCTTTCTAGGTATCCTAAGGTAGCACTCAGGCAGACAAAGAAAATGTTCTGTTATTATTCATCATCTATAATAAAATGGCATTAAGTCAGAACCTGCTATTAACTCTTTAGTATCTGTAGTCAGATTCTTCCAGCATGAGTTACATGCAAATGCAAAATGCATTATGCTTTTATGGTAAAATCCTGCATCAAGAGGTTAATTAAACTGGAGAGAAGAAAATAAAGAGGCTTTTAGAATGAATTATTCAAGAGATCATTAAAAATCAGGCACACATGAGAGGCATGTTTCTTAGAAATCCTAAATGTAAACAGATATTCCCGGCTTTATGTAAGATTAAGAAAATAAATAGAAGTTATCCATGTGTTGCTACTACCTATTGTTAAACAGCAGAGTTAGCATGCACATCTTTAAGAACTGCTTTTAAAGATGAACAACATTTTTGATGCAAAGTACCGAGCAGGGTGTGATGGACACTCTAAGGGGAGCAGTATCAGATCCCAGAAGGCTTTCTCACTCTGTGCTGACCACTTGAGTCTCCCTTCCTCACAGACCTCCTCTTCCCTGCTTCAGATAACAGAAGTTAGGGTACAATGAATGCAAAGAGGATCCTAGGTCTACTGACACAAATCACAAAATGCCATGATCCCTGGGGCACAGCCTGGCAGAGCAGTTGTGGGGTATAGGTAGTCACCACCTGCCTTTGTCTACCACTGTTTCCTTGGTTGTGCAGACTCAGATGTTCATGCAGCCCAATGGTACTGGTCGCTCTGCAATCAAGAAAATGGAAATGTATGGAAGCCCAGGTTTTCTAGGAAGAGGCCAAGAAAGTGGTGGCAGCCTCCATGCTGCTTTGGCCCCATCCTGGGCTCGGGTCATGCAGTGTGACTGTAATAATGGGGCTATTTCCCTTTCTTCCCACTCATTTCAGCTCTCAGATCTGGTTTTGACCAAAGTTGGCCAGCTAGACTCTACACTAGCCCCTCAGTGTATGAGTCACCTCCTGAGCTGTCAGATATATGAGAACTCTCGAAAACAGACGCTTCTTCTCCGAAAAGACTTTGCTTGACGGATGCCGTAGAGATCATCAGATTCACCGAGACTGGCCCCTGTGGTATTTTCTGAACACTGAGTGCTTTATTTGTCTCCTCTTGACAAGCTATGGTGCCGCCACTGGGATTTTCAGCTGTACAACTGCCATTTTACACTTTAAAGAAACAACAAATGCCTGAATTAATTGGAACTTTTTGGGCCAGAGTCTCATAGCTAGCAAGTCTCCACAGGGGCAATGAAAAGTGAGTTTATTGTATGTATAAATTATACTTAGGCCCCATTTGTGGTCTCTTTACACAATCAGAAAGATATCAAAAGGTACATGAACATTAAGCCTCCAGTCTAGGTTACATCTATTTGACTCAGGCAGGAGACAGAAGGAATTTGCAGTGATAAAACATGGTGCTTATCTCTGGCTCCATGAGACCCTTTGTCTTGAGCTGTCTTGAGATGCAGTTTGTAGATCATTTTTAAAGCTGTAATAGAAGGGAAACAGCGATAATGCTATATCACTGTCCCGTCCTGGAGCCACACTCTGCAACCATTTTCTCTCTATATTTAACAGAGGGGTTTAACAATACAAATTCTCATATGCAATTTCTTTTCATTATTAACCAGCTGAAAACAATTCTTTCTTTACCTTTAAAGTAATTCCCTTCTACTTCCATTAAGAAATGGCTACTATGGAGACAAAAAGGTCCTGCTTTCTCCAAGTCAGCTCACAGACTTGAAAACAAATACTGAAAAACATTTACTTGAATTCTTCTGAACAGACTGGTTGAAGAGCAATTAAAGAACAAGACTTGGGGATCCTAAGGATGTTAGGAACTCTTATCCCAATGTGGCAGTTTGAAATGATAAATGCCTTGCAAGTTCAGGCATCTATATCAAGTCTCTACCATCGTACATTCTTGTAAGGTCAGCTGCTCTCACGAGGTGTTTGCTCTCTCTTAAGTGGATTAACGTGGGCACTTCCTCAGCCTGGATTTGGCCAGGATAAAGACCCAGAGGGATAAGTTTCTAGGGAAGCCTGAACCCACTGTCTCTGATGTGAGGTTTTAGATGTCTCTTATTTATGAAAGTATTTTGTGATGTTTCACAAAGTCTATACTCCACAGAAAAACAGTTACTTATTACTAGAGAAGAACCTGCTTCTCCGTCAAGCCAGAGACATGATCTTTGAGTTTTGAAGAGCCTTTCTTTCTCATCATCTTTTCTGGTTTAATCCATAATTCACAAGATAAATCTTGGGTTTGAAGGCAGCTAACACACCATCCCCACTCTTATGACCAACGCTGTCATCTGGAAGGCAGACCACTAAGTGTCAAAAAATCTTGGAAAACACAGTCTTTTCTTCTGAGTGCAGACTTCTTTGCTAATGGTGGCTACACCGGCCCGGCAGCCACTGCTGCAGAGCTGGCAGGCTCCAGTCACTGCTCCATGACCAACTGTCCCGTGCAGGGTATATCCACTACACAAGCTACCCAGGCAGCTTGAGCAGTGCCAAGGGGTGCATGGATGTGGAGGGGGTTAGGGAGGATTTACAGGTGTTTTGGTGGCTACTTCTGGGGCTCCTCCCAGGTGAGCTAAGTGAGGGGTAACACAACACTGCCAAGCACTTTCCAGGCCTGCAAGTGAAAGTAGTGGGCAGGAGGAAAAGAGGACTCAGCTCTGGGTGAGCTCCCATAAAGCTGCCACCCTCCCTACAGCCCTTGCCTCACACTAACAAAGCGGTTGTTTTGCCCCACCAAGATCTGCACCTTACAGTTGCTTCTGAAAAGGAGGCTGGCTCCTCTGCCAGCCTCCCTGTGTCCCGCCTGGACTGGCACAGCCCACTCCTACATCCAGTTCTGCTGCCCTTACCCTTCTGCCACCTTGCCCCACAGCTTCCCAAACGCATCCCACTTTTACACGGCTTCCCTCACAAATTCTCTGGCAGATGTGATCTGCTGATTCACAGTCACCACCCTGGTCCAAGACAGCATTTTTTGCAGGCCACTAATAGCCAGGAAACTCACATAGGCAATTTTAGGAGCATTATTAAATCTCTGCCATCTCAGTTACTGCTAGCTTTCATGCATCTTAATCCAGAAATCTTTGCCTAGCGTGGCAGATACCTTCAGTCTGTGCAATGCTTCTGCCCTAATCCATGTGACTGTGGTCTTAAGACTCCCTGGTCTTGCAAGGGCAGTGCACAGAGCACTCTGTGAAAATTCGCCCTGGGATTTATTTTTTTAAGGTCACTATCCTCTACATTCCCTGCTATTGTGGCTTTAAATGCAGATGTCTCACAAATGTGCAGAATTTTTTCACTTTTCCTCTGAAAGAAAAAAGGCAAGTGACATGACATGTGCTGTGTGCCAAGGTTTGTTTTACAGGAGAGGAGAGGGACATATGCCAGGACAAGGTGTCACCATTTAACTAACTTTCCTGAATATTCAGATGAAGCTGGTGGCATATCAGCTCCCTGCTCACTCTTGGCATCAAGCTGTCCTACTCAGTAGCTCCCCATCCTCTGCTCTTTTGCTTCCAAGTTGTCTAAGCAAAGTTGTCCCCTCAAGACAATGTGAGCCACACTCGCACTGTTGTGTTTTTTTGTTGTTGTTGAGATTAAAATATTAAGCTGAGTTTCTAAGAGAGTTAAAAAAGAATGCAGCTATTCTTTTTCAATGGTGTCTACTATTAGCATGATGCAGTAGTTAAGCTAAAGCTTTTATGCCTCCTCACACAACTGGCTATTGCAATGGCTATGGAGATGATGGAGTGTGATGGAGGAAGGGTTGAAGTTCAGTCCCCGAAAGAGAATTTTGTTTGTTCTTCCTTGTGGACAATCAGTCTGGTTTGCAGGAAAAGCAAGATGGACTTCTTTTATTCTTCCAAGGTGTGAGTTTCTAATGTTGGTGACTCAGTCAAGTCAGTGCAGAGCAGTGGATGGTTGATGCACTTGAACACAGTAAGAGTGCAACGTAGCTGGCTATAAGCTGTTTGTTGTGCTGCCATAGTTGCACAAACCTTGAAGCAGAAAGCTGACATGGTTCCACAAGGGAAAGGTATCTGCAGCCACTGAGGGGAGGATGCAGCTTCCCCTGAAACAGCTCTGCTGGAGTGGCTCCCTGTGATACCCCAGCTGAAGGCTTTGCTGTAGCTGGGCTGCCACACCAACACAGCTGCTATCCCTCGGAATGATGGCCGGGCCCTTCTCTCTGATGGCTCAGTGATGGTGAGAAACAGCAGGAAGTTCTGGGAATGGCACAGGACAGGCTGCTCAACTTGGGATATAGAAGACCCATCACAATGCTGAGGAACAACATGGGTTTCTACTTTAAACTGGGACAGCAGCCCCATTTCTGGTGTGCAATAGGCTATAGAAATGAATGCTGAAAGAAAATGCTGGGAGCTCATCCAGTCTGTTCCTCTAGCCCCATGCAGGATCTGTGATTCCTAACTCATTTCTGAGAGATATTTGCTAATCTGCCCTTAAAACCCTGCAGGGTGGCATTTCCACAGCCTCCACATTAGTACTGCAGTACTTCACTATATGGGTAGACTGCAGCTGAGGCTTGCCTCTGCCCAAACTCTCACCAATATGAATCTAGAATAATTTTGAAAGAAGTTTCACTTACCTTCATATAATCCAGCTCTTAGAATGCCAAATGTGCTTCTTGGTGTTAAATATATATCTGTAATTTCATGTTAAATGGTTCCTCCGTGGTGCTTTATGGGGTTGTAGGAGAGATATAAAGGTTTAATATCATTGGATATTTGTAGCAATAATGAAAAAGGATGTCCAATACATTGTAGAACAAAAGAGGGAAGCTTTACCTGATCTATTCCAGTATTTATAACTAGATCAGATGTATTTGAGTCATGTGAAAGCAACTTTCTAGGCAAGATGTAGAATCTACAGAGTAGAATCTGGCACACAATCCTATCCATAGGGTCAATATCACAATGCACAAAGCACTCCTCCCAGAAAATAAGTTTTTATACTTCTGGCATTTTTGACCTCTTGCATGTGTGGGTTTGCCATCTTAATAACGCTATTTAAACATGGTGGGGTTTTGTGCATGAAAGCAAGCCATCATTTCAAAGCATAAAGGCAGTTAGTATTCTTGAAAAGCATCATCTCTTTTTGGTAAGGAGAGCAAATACTTCCTCTCTTCCTCCAGACTCTCAAAACTTGCTCAGTGAAGGTGAAGATAACATCCCTAAACTCACTGAAATTCAACAGTCTTCTAAGCTACTGAAAAAAGATATTAAAAACACAGTTCTTGAACAGGCCCAGTAAAAGCTTATGCTATGGGCTATATCTGTAATTTCGAGAATAAAATGAAGTCCTCAAATTTAGGAAGAGGGATGGAAATCCCCCTAAAACATAAGTATAATGGTAATTGCTAATTATTCCATGTAGTCAATGCAGGTGGGACTGGAAAACAGAAAAATTCACTAATACGTGAATTCAATAATAAAGGCAGTGAAATCATATTGATGGCTTCAAAGCAGGAAATTAAGAAGACAACATCTGTGTCCTTTTTATCAGTCCAGAAATATTTTAATGCTCCCACAATACCTTTCCAAGTCCTCTTTTTTCCAGGAACTGTAGCTCCAAGAAAAGAAGTCAGAAAATTTAATGCATGTATTAGGAGATTCACAATGAAATTAACATTTTTCACATTACTTATGATGGTGGATGTCTGCACTGTAGAACACTGGAGTAAATTGTTTTTTAATAACCAGCTACTGATTACCTCTCATGTCTTATATTCCCATGTGATAGGAACGTTAAAACAGCAATATCTTGCTACATTTCAACCTCACTCTCTGCTGGAGCACAGCTTGCAATCGTCGCTTTTTGAGAAGTGCTGCACAAGATTAAGCCTCTGGGCTGTTTGTTGAGTTCCGAGTCAGCCTGAGAGAGAGATCCAAGGCAGAGATGATGTATCTTAATAAATATTTCAATGCATGTTTTAATTTGTATACTATTTTGCAAATAACAGAAGAAATATTTTTTTTAAATCTTTGAAACAGAAACCTCTGGGTAACAAGCATTGTTGTTTTCTTCATGACAATCTTCTCCTTCTACTCCTGTTTTATGAGATCACATATGTTAAATACAATATATTAATACAATCTTTACATCTCTGTTCTTTAGCACAGAAATACAGACTTTTCTAGGCACTGAGCTTCTTGGATTCCTGACTTCCTCATCCTGTTCATGTACCTCCCTGGGGGACATACTTCTTACAGGAGCTGCACAGCAGGAACCTCCAGTGAAGGTACTGATGGGGACTTGAGAACGTTGAATGAGCAGTAAGGCACAAGCGCTTGCATTGGGATTTTGCTAGGCCAATTTAACTCATTTATGTCTTTTCGAATTCTTGAAAAGAGGAAAGAAAGTGGAGAGATGCTGTCTTGACCCAGCATGTGAAGAACCACACTCAGATTCATGTATGCCACAAGACAGGGGGAGCACCTATGCATGTATGTGTGTTGCAGACATACAGAAGACTCCACTCTCAACCTCTCCGCTGCTTGTGAGTCAGAAATCTGCCATAAAGGCCTGCAGAAGTGCTAAGCCCTGTCCTGAATATTTCTACAAATTTTTTCTTTAACTTGTTGATGTTATTAGCTAAAAGAGCAGAAGATACATTCACAGGATGTTAGAAAGGCTCTGCTCTACTTGGGTCTGGGCCAGCAATAGTGATGGTGAATAAGCCGTGTGCTCCAGGAAAGCTACTGAGCATCTTCAATTCCTGCTTGTCCTCTTCAGAACATGCCTTACATTTGGCTATATTTATAAATCTCTGTTTTAAAAATAGCTAGTTTCCTTCCTGGCTGAGACACAGTAATGACATTTATTGGCTGTCCTGCATGTTTTACATTTAGTTTCTCTAGTCACATTCTCATCAATTAATGATTATGTATAAGGTGGCATGGTGATTACTTCCAGAGAGTGTGTGTTTGTGTTTCTGGGAACATATTTGTTCATATATCAATACATTCACTTGTATGTGAATAATACTTACTCAGATAAATAAAAGACTTCACAAGTATCTATACAAACAAACATTTGTACGCAAGTAGGTGAAAATGATGCAGGCATGAATGATTTAATCGTGAGCCCTTGGGAAAACAATTTTCTATCAATCATCCACCCTGATCCACTCAATACTTTGAGAAGTGTGTAGTGGGATGCTCCTGGGGACATCAGGTACCATGTGGCACAACTCCATTAAGCTGCTCAGGATCACTGGAGCATGCAAGTCTTGGTGCTTCCATGCAAGCCATGCAACATGGTACCACCATCACCAGTTGTGGGCCCGGTGGGATCTCCTAACATGAGCTCCTGACTGTCCCGTTGGGAAGCTCTATGGTTTCTCTTGGCTGGAAGACTTGCTCAGTGAGATCACGTATAAAAGTATTATTTTCATTTTCCATACACTGCTCTCAGTCAGACATGATTATAAGCACTCATCTTGATTCTTCAGTGCTGTGGCTACTGTGAGCTCTTTTACCCCCAAGTAAAACATGCTCAGCATGCTCCTGTTCTTACCCAGCTGTTAATTGTTGCATTACTTCTGGGAGGGGAAGATAGTTGAGAATGAGGCTGTGCAGAATGATAGCATTGAGATCTGTAGTGTGTTGTCACTTCAATTTTTATTAACTTGCAGAAGAACACAAGCTTGGTGTCCCAACCCAGAGAGCTTGTAGTCAATTCAAGTTCAGCCCAGACACAAACTACGCCTAAAATTTGAGAGCAGGGAAAAAAAGCTTAGCTGTTCTTTAAGTTCATGTATGTAGCTTTGACATTTTAAAAAGCAAAATTATCATTCTGGAATAAAGATTCCCACTAACTTAAAATCTGGGAATAGGTAGGCTCTAACCTTGGTAGAGTAGTGCAGAAGTGCATCATTCCAGCCTCAGATTTCTCATTAAAAATCTGACATGTACCATGAAATATAAGCATCTACAACGGATATTGTTTACTTGTTTGTAGTATTTTAGGAGCAAAAGGGAATTGCAGTGGATTCAGTACAATTTGAATCAAAAAGCCAAACAAAATCTTGCAGGTCTTTCAGACTGATAGCTAATCCCCATGAAAAGGCCTGTGAAATGAAATTATAGTTTCAGGGCTAGTTCCATTTGCTAACTTAACCCAAAAGCCTTGTTAGTGCCTATTAAAATGAAATCCAGTGAACAGCAGACTCTCATGTTTATGGGCTGTCAAGTTAATTTCCATGTAGCTACGCTGTCTTCCTTGTCATTGTTGGCCAAGGGTTAATTCACCACTGGAAAAAAATGCAACAAAATACATCACTTTAATCCCTTTCTTCTGTAAAGATGAAGCAGTAGAAAAGGAAAAGTAACAACTGGGAAAATGTTAAGATCCGGAATTTTTAATGTAAACTTGTCAGCCGTTCCTGACGTCTGCAGTAATAAACACTCGACAATAAACAGTGAGGACTTTTCTTAAACCTCTATAACTAAGAACTTTGAGGGGGGAAAAAATGTTCAAAGGCTTTTTCTGAATGCATTTGCATTTCCAGTCTTTGTTTTGTTAGCTAAGTAAAATGAAGCAGTTGCTCTTTCGCCACTTAACCCTTTACAGGACACTCCTCAGCACCAAAGCAGAGTTCCATGGCTGAATTTGGCAGAAGTTGTAGGAAACTATGATACCCTGACTGGTAAAATTCTGGCTTTTTGGAAGCTTTGTGCCAAAATCATCCCAGACTTTGAGTCTGCATTTCATTCTCCATTTATTTCTTTCATCCCTGTAGTCTTTTTCTTCAGCATACTTGTCCTTTGTGCTGAACTGAGGCTCTCCACAAGCCAGTATTTCCAAAACTCCTGGCATTTCTTATTCCCTCCATAATCCCAGAGTTGCATGTCCCAGCCATCCTCCCCCATACTGAATCCTGTCATACTCTGTATAGCCCCAGCCCCTGAGCGGTTCCTGTTTTCTGAGTCCATGTCCTACCAAATAAAAGGCAAAGGATCTCTACACCAGCATTTGCTTTTTCTATTATTAACTGAAACAAACTGCTAATGCTTGGGCAGCTTTGGCACCAAATAAACCAAATGAATGAATGAAACTTTCAGAGGCCCAGATGTTTTCAGAATAAGATGGGGCGTCCAGTTCACACAATTGTTCTGCTTTTTTTTTTGTTTTCCTGCACGTTTCTTTCCTGTGGAGTGTAGGATATATTAACTTGCAGCCACAGAGTACTTGAAACGCATCTACTGGATCAGCCTAGTACATCAGTGAAAGATGGCTAACAGTCTTCCTTTTCCTGTGCAGCTGTTGTTTGCAGAAAGGGATGATTTTTAAGTTGATTTATTTACCTTAGACTTTTTCTTCCTTCTTCTCTTAATCAGTGAACATCAGCATGCTAATTGTTACTAGTAGCATTGAAACAATGAAGAAACCTCATTGATACAATTAGGTTTTTAATGGAAAAACATCCTTGACTTGCAGGTGGAAATCTAAGGACTTTTGTCCTCAGGAATGTTGATATCACAGGGTTCCCAGTTTAAAAAAAAAAAGGAATGAAAGCCCATATATTCAGTTACAAAAAAACCCCAGCAAGTCCCCAACTTGGCCTTTTTATATGAGGGACAACATTTATATATGATTTTCATGGTTTTAGTAAATGCCTACCTGCTGTAAAATATTGTTCATGCTCTCTAGACTGCCCACTGTGCTAGAATGGAATGGTCTCCACTGACAAGGTCCCTTGGTTGCAAAAGGTAGGCTCAGGAATCCCCCAGCTATGTCAGTGAGGACACAGAAATCATCGGGATAGGTACCACTGCTGCCCCAGTCCTGAGAACCAGCTACTGCAAAGACACCACTGCCATTTCACACCAGATAAAACTTCTTTTTTGCCTTCACAGGTTAAGAAAACTTAACTTGATACTGCACGTAAAACACCTCGCTGAAGTGTTGCCTCCATCCACGGTACGAAGTGCAGGGGCTCTTCAGGAGTGGGTCAGGCGCAGCCTCACACCCCGAATATACTGCCCTTATTCTTCCATTTACTGATGCTTCCTACAAAGCTCCTCTTTCCCATTCACGGTTTTGTTTCTGTCTTACTGGCAGAGACTGCCTCTCTGTGGCAAGAGCTTGTATGAAAGGTTCTGCAAAATCCCCCTGCCTGCAGCCTCTGAAATGCGCAAGAGCAAAAGTAAGCTCTTGCGACATCTTTAATGAACTTGGAACAAAACGTGGGAAAGCACCTAAGAAACTCCTCATGGTGCTTTGAGGAGCTGAGGGCTTGCACACCTCCTGGTTATTAACCGAGGAGGACCGCCCCTCATTGTGTTTGCCACAAAGACACAGTATGCACGAGTTTCACAAGCCTGAGGAGGGATGAAGGCACAGGTGGCATTGAAAGCAAACAGAAGAGAGGGAGCTGGAAGTCAGAGTTCAGGCTCTGTGCGACTTTAGGGAAGAGCAGAGGAATGGCTGTGGTCTATCTGCAAGGTGGAGAGTGAGGCAGGAGCACAGTTCGGTGCTCAGCCAAGCAGGCTCCAGAAATGAAGCAGCAGAGACTTCCTTGCAGGGCAAATATTCTGCAGACTCTGACCTAAGCCCAGACCTAGGCACCTACCCTCCCATTTTGTGTAGGGGAAAAGTGAGGTGTTTCAGAGGTGCACCCCAAACCCAACTGTACATAAACTGAGGAGAAAAGTCTGGGAGATCAACTTCCATTCTGGCAATTAAAGTCCCACCAAGCTTTGCTGTGAGCACTTGTCTTTTTTTTTTTTTTTGGCTGTATTCCTGAACCTTTCTGGGGCTATAGAAGGGACAGCAAGTTTTTTGGCAGCCTGAGATCACAAAAAACATTTATGCTCTGGGGAGGGATGGGGCCTCCTTTCTCCTCCCACTGCAGCATATTTCACCAGCAGAAGAGCAACTAGACCAGCAAAGAGTCAAGTTTTTGCTATTGCAATAGAGACCCTCTCTGCCATCCAAAGCTTTTTTGGCTTTTAACATACATCTACCTTCAGGGATGAGTTTGACTGTAAACAGCTATGAATCAGCTTTCTACTGTCTTGCATGGGGAAGTGCCCAGACATCAAGATGGAAGGGCTTCTCAAGAAACATGTCTATTCCGACATCTCAAGTTGTCCGTGCTGCACTACCTCTTGCCCACTGGCATCGGGTGCTGCCATGATGCACTATCGTGGTTTCATCTGGGATGGAGTTAGTTTCCTTCCTAACAGCTGTTATACTGTGTTTTGGATTTAGGATGAGAACAGTGTTGATAACACACTTATGTTTCAGTTGCTGCTGAGCAGCACTTAATACTGAGTCAAGGACTTTCCAGCTTCTCATGCTGCCCAGCCAGTGAGGAGGCTGGGAGTGCACAGAGACCTGGGAGGAGACACAGCCAGGACAGCTGACCCAAACTGGCCAGAGAGATATTCAGAGGGCTGTGTGAGAAGACCAGTTAAACAAAACATATCACTGCTTCTGCTTTTCAGTGCTCTTGGCTGATCATTATTGGCAGGATACAGCAAATCAAAGCGTTAGCTTCTCCCACAAGCCAGTTTTTATAATTTCAAAAGGAAAAAAATAAATGGGAAGAGCAGTTAATTCTGTGCTAATAATGAATGCCCACTGCTCTGCAGCTGATGAAAGGCAGGACTGTCTGCAGCACAGTGGGTGTGAGGACTTGGCAGGAGATGCCAGGACCCTTTATCTGGTTTCCCCTCTCGGAAGAAGGAAAGCCACTGGCTTTCCCTTTCCTGTTTCTTTGCTTGGAGAAATCTGTTACTTCCCCCGAGATTTACGTCCTGATCTATGTAAATCGCTGAACTGCTCTCTTTAGCGTTTCACTCAAGGACATTCCTCACTGAGAAACAAGTCTTCAGGAGCACAAGATAGCATTATTTATTCATCTGACATTAGTAACCTGTGAGGCAGCGTTCATCAAGTAATTGCATATGTTTTTCTGTCCTACAGTCATGCAGTGTTAGTTACAATATAAGATGAGTTTCTTTAATTAAATCACTTTATATTGTTTAAAACAACAGACTAAATATGCTAATACTATCTGTCTAATTCCACTTGTTTCTTAAAACAAAATTTGGCCAGAACTGAACATTGTTTTAGGTATACTTCTGAATGTATGTTATATACAAAAAGAAGTGATAAATGTAAATATCTGCATTCTGTGCAGGTCACTATTCGTAGTTGTAGTTCCATGATCAGGGACAGTTTAATAATGTTTAGATTATTCACTGTTAGGATGTAAAAAATTCAGAAGTAATGGAGGAAGAATGTTTCCAGATTCACAATAGGCATATATACATACATGCACACACACATATATATGTAACTTGTGGTCCTTGGTTGATTTAATTAACTTTTTTTTTTCTTTAAAATAGGGCACAAATGACAAATATCTAAGAAGAAAATGCAGTTCTCTTACAAAGAATAAGCTTTGTTGTCAGCCTGTGACCACAGAGCATCTCTACTTCAAATCTCATACAAGTCCCACTATCAACAGAGACAGGAAAAGAAGGGGATTCCTGAGAAGGGGGTAGCTACCTGCATCTGAACTTGCTGCCTAGGTGCCCACTCTGCCAAAGGAGATTTTTTTCAGCTGAGATCTCATAATCCGTCTGGCCAAATCTAGCCAACTACTTTAGGCAAGTGTAATTGCTCCCTGTATTTCATTAACTCTGCTGACTCTAAAGGGTGCTTCGTCACCCAGCCCAAACATAGATGTGCCTCAGAGGCACCTAAAGCCAAGTAAGAGTCATCCCTTTCTTATTACTCTGCTGTAACAATCACCTGCTTGCTGACCCAAACATTTTAAAATCAGGGCTTCTAATCTGCTGTATTTACTGAAGTTTATTTAAATGCTTGAGAACTGTTTGCTTAAAAATGCTGAAGGGCAGTGCTAGACTCATCAAGCAACTTAAGCTTCCAATGTAGGAGAAGCAGCAGCAGTCCCTCATGCCAGTTCCCCAGTTTTGGCAGTTCTGTGGTGCTCCTCCATTCCACTGGACACTTTTGTATTATTCTAGATGTCTAAAACATGTTACAGTATGCAGGAAAGTTGTGAGAGACTCCTAGGGCTTGCATTTATCTCCTTACTGCAGAGCGGCAGCTGAAAAGCTGCGAAAGAAGTTATTTTCACTGCCAATAATTCTTTATTAGTTCAGAGGGACCCAAAGCTCTGATTAGACACGCTTATTCAGAACCAATCTCTTCACTCCAGTGTACTGGGAGAAGAGCACACCCATTGCTATGCACTGCAGTATTGCAGTAATTCTCCTGTATTAGCTGTTGACATTGTTTGAAAGACAAAATATGTTGTTTCCGATGTGCCGGGCTTTTTACTAAAAACGAGCAGTGATCTGCTACAATATCCCCTCTCCCACTGTCCACCCCATACCCCATGGAGAACAAGGGCACAAGACTGCAGCCTATATAGTCCAGTCATTGTTTCCTTTTCATGGGAAACAAAAATTGTCCATCAGCCAAACAGCATTTGAACATCTCATATGACCTAACCAGACTTCCTTGCATCACATGGCCACGACCCAGCCTTCAGGTGCAGAGAAAAGAGAACAATCCCCTACATCAGGGACACATCCAGAGGAAAGAATTGTTGTCCTGGGTACACCAGCTCATGTCTCTGGGCAGAGATGCATAATGCTGAGAATGAAACCTGTGCCTTGGTGAGAAAAGGGGAAGAGAGCTGACTTGCTGCAACTGGTGGGTCTGTAAGGATCACAACTGGGCTGTACAGATTTTGCTTGCAAACTGAACATGATTCCTGGGAAACTCAAGCACCAACCACAGTGAGACTAGGCTCTTAGAGACTGGTAGTAACAGCAGCGAGGTCAAGCACATCCTGCTGCTTTGCACAGGTAGGAATTTGGTACCAGGCAGTGTGAATGGTGGTTATGTTACCACTATCATCTCAATGGCTTGGTCCAGATACCACTCATGTTTTAACTGATGCATTCACTGAATAAAAGAAATTTCATTCACCTCTTCATCTAATCACTGTTGCAGGGAAGAAAAATATTTACACACGGTTCTTTTCAGCACATAAATTGAAGGGTTAGTCCAGCCAGCAGTGGCAATAAGAGTCCTTAGTGCCACCTGCCTCTATTTTATAGAGAAAAAAGGCTACCTATCAGGCCATGATAGTGGTGTAGTTTTTTTCTGATGAGTTAATTCCTGTTCATGACCAAAGGTGCTAGTAATTACTGAGAAACACTCATAAATTGTTCCAGCTCAAAGACCCTATTCTTTACAAGAGGGATGATGACTGGTGCTGTTCTGGTCTGAGTACAGGGCTCTTCCCTCCCAAAAGCTGTCATCTCATAGGTAGGAAACTGTAATTCAAGACATGAAGGTAAGCTACAAACAGGAGAAAAAGCAGTGTGAGTTCACTGAAAGGCAGAGAGTGCCACACTAACCCAGTATCTTCCTTTGACAAGATAGCTGATTTTCCCAGCAGATTTGCTGTTTTGATTTCAGTGAAGCAACTGACATGATGCCATACAAAAAAAATATCAATTAAGAGAGGAGCTATACCAGGACTATGACCTCCCTAGGAGGTTTGCTAAAGGGGAAATGAAACACAGGCCACAGAGAGGGGAGAAGCATGAAACCACGGGGCAGTCACTAGAAGGGTTCATCAAGGATTGGTCTTTAATTAGCAGCTGCACACTCCAGCAGTGTGAGAAGTGCCATCGAGAACTCAGGACAGAGCTTTGGTAAGATGGGAGGTAGAGAAGGATTTGGGACTGGCCAGCAATGGGTCCACCAAGGCACCTGCTGTGCCATTAGCTCCTGCACCATCCATGCTGGACAGAGCATACAGTAAACATAATCCACACTGTCAGACCACTGCAGATATTTCATATGCTGATCCTAATACTTCTTCCACTTCCACAAAAGCTTCCAGCTTCACTGGCATGGAGGGATACTAGTGATCCAAGAGCTGATAGTGCTGCTGGCTGCAGAGATCTCCCGGCCACTGGGTTGCCCAGTAGGTGTGTCTAGGAAGATGGAGGGGGACCTGCTGTCATCTTTTTCGAAGGCTGGGATAGCTCAGGTGACACATCTGGCATTGCACTGTCACATTATAAATATGGAGAACTCACCCTCAAAGAAGGTCCAAAGAGTTCCCATGTGTATAGGCTGTATATAATGTGCAGAAATGTAGTTTTTACATTAATAAATTACACTTCCCCTCAGCTATGTCACAGCAGTAAGGATAGGAAAGAATAAGGGAGAAAATACATTGGTTTTGTTTATATTCTTGTAATAATCTATACATGTATTGTCCAGGAATTGCAAGCAGTTTTTCATTAGGGTTTTACAGAAAACAGGCTGTGGTTTCTTTTTTCTGATCTTAAACTTTGCTTTCTGATCTTTCTTCAGCAACAGGTTAAGCTTAAGTGAAAAAGAAAAAAAGCATCGGAGGGTATAGCAATATTGTCAGTACCTCACTCTAGCCAGAAATATCAGGAATCCACAAAAAAAAAAGAGCTGTAAGGCAGAGATTTCTTTTGTTCCAATAACTCAGTGAAACTACAGCCTCTGAGGAAAGGCCTGGAGTAAATGGATACTTTCAGGCACAAGTGGATGCTGTCGGGCAGTTATTGGCATAGCCTTATACTAGCAAGGCCACTGGCACCTCTGCAGTACCTGCTTTCTCTCTTTCAGGAGTGACCTGTGGCAGCCAGATACCCCAAAGAGTGCTGAGAGAAGAAGGCCTTCACTGGAGAGATGCACAAAACATCACCTTATTTTTCTCATTTTCATATTCTGCTAACATATTCTGTCTGCAAGATGGTTGTCTGTCTAAAAGCACATCCATTCCCATGATATAAAAACGTCCTAAAAGCTATTGTGAGCCAAAGGATTTTAGAAACATCTTTCATTTTAAGATGAGGCAAATATTAATTTCCAGTTAATAAAATTGTTGATTGATGGGTAGCTAATAAAAAGAAAAGCTTAAAAAAATCTAAGATATTTCATTTGAACAAATTATGCCTTTTGGTAGGTTAGCAGAGGAGTGCACCCGCTGATTTATTTATTGTCTGTCCATTACCCACTTAGTACCCAGTTGGTAGGACCAAACCATACCAAGAACAGCCAACTTCATCCAATGACTTGTATCTCCATGGAGATACCAATTTGTGTCTCTTTCCTCCACCCAGTGACTGATTTCCATGGAACATATGGGAACAGCATATCCTTGAGATTGCTAGGCTTCCATTAAACCTGGGTAGCAGGTTCAGAAGTTATTAGTGGGGGACAGACAGTGTGATTGCACACACTTTGTTTCTTAGGAAACCGACCTCAAAATAAACCATCTCAGTGGAAATCTGAGGTACCCACCTTCTGCCAGATTGCTTTCAAAATCCTATTGGACTTGTTATTTCCAGATGCCTTAACAGAGGCATGGCTGATAAATGCCTCTCTTTATCTAACAAGGATATTCATATGTTTAGGTAACTGTATCCCTCCTATCACCGGACCACTTAATCTCAGCGTTTATGTTTGCCCCTGTTCTTGGCTGGCAGCTTGTCTGTCATTTATTTCTTCATCATTTCCAAAGTGGATCACTGAAATCTGCTCTAGCTGGAGTTAAGTATAAAAGGCATCCCTTTGAGGTTCTGTCCTGTTTAGGATAGAACTGCCTATCGGTTGTATTGGATAATATATACCACCACACACACAAATGAAACACAAAGAATGATAGAATGTATTGGGTGGGAAGGGACCTCAAAAGGCCATCCAGCCCAACTCCCTTACAATAAACAGGGACATCTCTAACTAGGTCAGGTTGCTCAGACTCCCATCAAGACTGACCTTGAATGACTCCAGGGATGGGGCCTCTACCACCTCTCTGGGCAACCTGTTCCAGTGCTCAACCACCCTCAGATTAAAGAACTTCTTCCTAACATCTAACCAAAATCTACCCTTTTCTAGCTTAAACTCCTTACCCCTTGTCCTGTCTCTACAGACCCTTGTGAACAGATCTCTCACTGCCTTCTTATAGGCCCCTTTCAGGTATTGGAAGGTCACTATAATGTCCCCCCGGAGCCTTCTCTTCTCCAGGGTGAACAACTCCAGCTCTCTCACC
>JAVSBS010001199.1:95796-110167 GCA_033124195.1 Coracias cyanogaster
ACAGGTCCATGTCCTTCTTGTGCTGGGGGCTCCAGAGCTGGATGCAGTACTCCAGGTGAGGTCTCACCAGGGCAGAGCAGAGAGGCAGAATCACCTCTCTCCATCTGCTGGCCACACTTCTTTTGATGCAGCCCAGGATATGATTGACCTTCTTTGTGGTTAGGGAGATGCCAGGATGAAGGCTGGACCCGATGATCCTGGAGGTCCTCCACAACCACAATGACATCACATGACCGGTTGCCAAATGTCATGCAGTCAAACTTGGTTTTGAAATAGGGAAGTTTTCTAGCTCCAGACTTCTCATTATTTTTCAAATTTTAATTTAATTAGTTGATTAACTGACTCAGAACAGACATCTACATAAACCCTTTCTGTTGCCTGAAACAAGTACTTTGGTCACAAAATAAAACTGTACCTACATGAGAGACTACCTGGTCTCCAGCTGGTTTCTCAAATGATGCAGCTTTATTCCACCTCTAGAACAATTAAACCTTATCTTGTATGGAGTCAACTGAAACATTCAGTGTTCTTGAATGTAGGAAATGTGCATATGCATATAAGCGTTACAGATATCACTCCTCCTGACCGTGGTGGCCACCAGTGAGCTACCTGGAACTGCTCATAATATTTCTCATTAGACCCTATAGTCCTGTTTTTCTGAGCGCCCTGTACTCAGACCTCTCTTTGTTGTATTCTGGCTTTTCTGCAGCTCTTCAGATTGTTTCTACCCAGCCTGAGGTGGCCACCCAAGCTCAGCACCATCTATATCACCTGTAAGGCCCAGGCAGCCCTTGTGCTGCCCTGATGCTGCACTATCAAAGCCTTGGCTGAAGCAGCATCCAGCTCTGCCACAGCTCTTGGAGAAAGGGCTAGACAAGGAGAAAGCTCAGGGGAGAGCAGAAAACATGGCAAATAGGTTCCACAAACCCCGCTGGCCGGGAAAGACTGTAGGATTTACACTTGCTTTGTTCAGAGAAAAAGCAGAGGAGGCACATTCACCAATAGGCAAATGTTAAAATAAAGACAGCACTGGTCAAATGTCTCTCTTTTTGCTGAAGCAGGACAAAAAGAAGCCACTTAAATTTGCAAGAAAAAACCTGAAGCTAGACTTGAGAGCAAAGTGCCCAAGTGAAAATGAATAATCACAGGAGAAAGGCTGGCCAAGAAGAATATGAAATTCCTACCTTTATAATGGGTATATTTTTAGGAACAGGATAGACCAACATCTTCTAGGGCTAGCCTAGTTATAATTGATCCCTTAGGTATTGCACAGGGTTGGATAAATAAAAGGATCTTTGCTCAGGGATGGAGCTGAGCTTTCTTCCTTAGGATAGAAAAAAATGCAAGAAGCCGGACTTACCATCATTTGCGTGTGGGTTTGGGGCAGCCAGCGTGGTCAGGCAGTCCTTTCATGCCTGAAGATTTCCAAAGATGGAAAAGAAAAACAAGGAAAAAAAAAAAAAGGAATAAAGAAAAGGAGCCTGTGAAACGGTGATAGTGTCTTTAAAGTATGGAATGGGGAAACATTTGAGGAATTAAACGAAAAGCAGTGATGCATGCGGGACCCCTGCCCTTCCGACACTAGATGGCTCTGCAACCCCGGGAAAGTGTGTCTTGCTGGACATGCTTCCTTTTCCTTGGCAGAATAAAAGTAGCAAACGGACACAAAGGTGATGAGAATACTTCCAGCCTGTCTTTAATAAAGAGCAGCAGTACTGCAACTGCAGATTTTATCTTCTAGATTAAGGAGTTTAATTACACTAAAGTATTTTGACCAAATGTGCTTCATGCTTCATAATGGCCTTTAGAATATTTTATTGAAGGTTATTGGATATATTGCATAAAAGTATACACTGCATTGCTGTATCTACAATATAAATGTAAGTAGTTAAAATGCAAGAGAAAGTAAGTTTTAACTGGTGACTTAATATGCCACAGATAATTTGAACATCTGAAGTATTATCAACTTTTCTTTCTTTTTTTTTTTTTCTTTTTCACATGGGACCCAGTTTTCCTGCTTAGACCTAACAGAGTTGAGGTGCACTAATGACTTGGATCTTATAACACAGTCCATTCAGTAATGGCAGAATGAAGCATTTTAGTAAGAATCACAAATGTAGTATCAGGTATGACCAGTTTTACAAAAGGACAGTGAGCAAGCAGTGAGCTGGTGCGGTACAAGAACACAAGGAGAACTGTTTGGGTTTGAGTAAATTTAATAGCCTGGCTATGATATAAAATTTTAAAACAAGCAACATTTATTGACATATTCATTGTCTAAAAATTATATGCTTTTTAATTTTTTTGATTGTTTTTACTAATATAACAGAGGTAGAAAGACATCAACTGAAATCAGAGCTTTCTAGGCTGTGTTTAAGACAGTGCTCAGAAAACCATTAGCATGAAAGTTACTTTGTTTTAGAAGCGTTTGGATTCACTTGGCACAGAGACTGCCCTTCTCATCTTAGCATGTCATATTAAGCCCCTAAAAACTTCCTTGGATATTTTTTGGCACTTTGCAGTTATCTTCCTGTATTTTTATTGGTCTTCTGGTAAGGAACCACACCTTTATCAATCTATCCAAACTACTGCTGTTATGGAAGGTCACCTTCCTTTTCTGCTGTTCTTCCTTTGTCACCTCACTCTAAACCTGTCACTGGCTTCCTGTCTTTCTGTGCATCATATCAAATCTCTATTTTCTTATTTTCAGGGGCTTATTTTTAGAAGCTCATTAAAGATCCTAGTGCAAATATTTTCCAATAACATGAATTATATGCTTGTGTGATATCTGAATTTATTTACATCGTGATTTACAAATAAAAGTTTTCTCATTGCACTCCGTAGACATCTGGTTGAGAAAGAAACATTTCTTCAGACTGTGAAGTTTAAAATCTCTGATTACCATATCCAAGTAAAGCTTCTCTTAGTTTTGTGCCTATTATCTGTTGTATTCTGCAATAATCTGTTAGTTATGGCTTAAATAAAAAGAGCTTTGATGCTGTATATTGGAGTGAAAAAATGTGTAATACAAGTCCAGGACCAATTTGAGTGAAGAGGAGCTTTCTGAGAGGGCAGAAGGCTCTGGAGGCTGCACAAAGTTAGGCAGAACATCAGCATTCGAAGTGGTATGAGCTATTTGCTCACATTTGTCACTTTCTATCCACCTTCCATCTCCTCCCTTTCCATTATCAGCAGGGAAATCCCTGCTAGTAATACCAGCTAGTAAATATCCAGTGCTTTCCTCCTAAAATCACAATTACAATCTTATATATAACACTAAGTACTTCCTCCTGGGCCAGGCAAGATTTCTATATTTCCAGATACCGTATTTAGTTTTAAATTTCTTGGAGTGTTTTATTCAGCTTCCTGAGCTCTCCTGTGACTGCAGTTTGGTCATGACAGCCCCAGTCTCAATGCTGAGGAAGAAAAAGGTGAAGCAGCTGATGGAGAGTTGTTGGTCATGTTAATTAGTCTTAACTTTTTTGTTTTGTGTATGTGCTAATGCCAGAGCACAGAAGCAGGATAGGATTCCACAGAACTAAGCAAACACTGCATAAAAGGGGAAGTGAGACACAATCCCTACATCTAAAAGCTTTACACCTGCCTATTTACCTACTAGCATCATCAGATTGAAGCTAGTCCCTTTTTTTCCATGTGCTGAATGAAGCTTAACAGATAAGTTAAAGACCCTGCTTTACTGCCTTGGGCTCAGGTGGTTCAGTACCCTGGAATACCACAGAAATCATTGTGCACAAAAAATATTCCTGATCTGTAGCAGCCACAGAAGTTTAGTACGAACTTTGAAGGCATCGTGAGGGAGAAGAAGCAGAGGACCATTTTTCTCTGTGTAAAGCAGAGGTAATGGAGATCATGTATACATCTATGACCATGTTTTAGAAGGGACGTTGCAGCTTGGGAGAAAGTGCAGAAGAAGGTTGCAGTGAAAGGAGGAGAATGGATAAATGAAAGATGGTTTGATTATAGTAAATTTACTTTCACAAGGAGAAAAGTGTAGGGCCCAGAGGCGTATCAAGAACTGGCAGCTGGAAGCCAAAGCCATATGTATCTGATGACAGTGTTTGGTCGATGTAATTACCAGTGACAGCAGACTGCTGAGGGAGTGGTGAGTTCTCCACCTCTTGCTGACTTCACATAAGTGCTAGACCCCTCTGGGAACTGCTGAGGCAGGAGCACTCTTAAAAGAAGAGATGACCTTGCAGCAAGGGTGGAGGTGGACTTGCTGCATGACAGATCACTGCTTGCCTAGGCTGTGTCAAGGGATGCCATGGGTGAGAGGGAGCTCCCCAGCAGCACCCCGAGGCAGATGGCATGCCACATCCCACCTGCATGAGTGTATCAGTCCTCCTGTTGACCATACACTGAGTATCAGACTCCATGTAAATATCGTTCAGCAAAACTTGAGGTTCTTATATGTGTATCAAATCATTATAATGAAGTAATCTCTAGCTCAGTAGTAGAGTCAGGCTGGTTACAAAGGAGTCATCAAAGGTCCTTGAGGCATCCTAGCCATTGCATCCTGCTGAGTAGCCATGAGTGCTAGCTGGATAGAGGTTACAGTAATGCTGCCGTATCTGTCCAAGAACCCAAGCTAGTTTGTGTGATGGTTCCTTGGCTGTGTAGCACAGCACTCCTTCCATGTGACAGAGGAGCGTGCAGTCAGATGGGGACACTGTCCCATATCCTGAACTATGAGCCAAACCTACATACTCTTTACTCTTGCTGTCATGTCTGTATCTGAAACATGGCCAAAGTATCTCAGTTTAAAATTTTCTTTTGAGTAAGTAACAGCTGTTACTTACTGATTTTCTCCCCTTTGGCTTTTTTCAAATAACAAACTCTCCAGCAGCTCTGTATTTGAGAGCTGACCCGGCTGCAGCCCCAACTGAAGGCCAAACAGCTATGACAAACCTAATTCTGTGCTGCAATTTGAGGGAAAATAAAGCACAGCAAGCTTGGCCTGAGTTAGGCTGTTCAAATAAAGCTGCATGAACTTTCACACTTTATATTGTTTGTTATGATGTTTTTAAAATGAATCACAGATGTTTTACTTTGTTGGGGTTTTCTTCCCCCGGTTGAGTCACCTTTTATCCAGGCTAGATCTGAGCAGCTCAAACAGGAGTCACAATGAAGATGTCTCCAAAAAAAGGGCAGTAGTTTCTTTGATTTTTAGATAATCCTCTGCACATACCTAAAAAGATAATGAAATAAACATAATCTCTACTAGTGACATGGTGTAAAATGTTGGGAAGTAATGGATCCTATCCAAACTGCTTAAGTTCCCCATCAATAAATTGAGTCAGGGAGGTTGAGTTAGGATTTAATTTTGCCCGTAGTTTGCAGCCTTTCTTTAAATACTCTGTTCTGGTTACAAAGTAGGAGTACAGGAGACTGAAAATTTTCTGAGACAACCTTTGATCTTAACTATATATCTTCAGCCCTGTTGAGCAAGTGAGATCTCATCAAGGAAATCAAGCCGGGCAGTTACATAAACTGTCAATGTGATGGCAAATGACCAGAGACATGCTCTGAAAAATGCCAAGTGTCACAACAGGCATCGGGAAACCCCTTGCTTTTCCTTTTGGAAAAAAATAGTCATATGATCTCTGACAAAACAGACCTCTGTCTGGCAACAGGTTACTGCAGCATCCCTTGGGGATGATACTAATGTACAGAAAAAAAGACAATTCTCTGGCAAGAGTTAATCTGACTCTCAGTAATCTGCTGAGTCCTTCCTAGAAAGGAGGACAGAGATCTGGCTACAGAGTGTTGTTTGAAAGTAGTAGATGTCAGCCCATTTGAAACAAAGGTTCCCATCCAAACACATCCTCAGTTTTTTTACTGCGTGCTTCATTTGGTGTTTGTTTTCAAAGAGTTGTGTAATAATACGTCCAGATCCCCAGAATACATGTTATAGTTTTAACAGAGCATTGTCCTTGGAAAGTTTTCAAAGTGTTCTGTTATTTGCAGTATCTGTAGCTAGCACACTCAAAGCTAGAGTGATTCATTTCCTGTCCAGTGGCCATTTGTTGTTTCATACATTTTTTTTGGCTGCAGCTTTACAAATATGATGGAAAAAATGCCACTTGCAGATAATGAAAGTGAAGGAATTAAAAATTAATGCATAGAGCAGAGAATGTCAGCCACGGGAACTTGCTTGCCAATGCCAATGCAGAGCAGTATTTTGTATTGGATACTTGTGGTCAGTGCGTACATCTTCACAGTTAGGGGGTCAGTAACTTGGAATCAGCTAGAGCCATGGATAACTTCTGCAGTGTAAGTTCCTGAACTGTGAAAAGAAAAAAAGTCCAAGTTATTGCCTAATAATTGATATTTTAGTTCATTGTGCTTTGGAGTGAATCTGTGCTAATCATTAATGCTTTGTATATCTAGTCATTAGTGACTTCTTGTTTGAAAGCGCAGTCTTCCCAAAGGTAGTTAGATGCTACACAGGTAGGTGAGGTCTGGGGAATAGAGTAATGCTTGTGACATCTGGGTCTTCCCAAGTCCAGAGCCTGTCAGTCCATAATATTAAAGTGTACCTTATTATATGTTGGAAAACTTCCCTAAATTTGGTCTATTTTTACTGAAGAAAAACATAAAGAAGCAATCAAACTCTTCTAGGCATCTAGATTAAAGCAGCCACTAGTGGAATGGAGGCCACAGAAGGCTTTAACCAAAGCATTCACCTATGGCTCACCTCACAGATGTGGTTGTCCTAGGAAGTCATCTAGCATTCCTTCTTTGAACTGGTACGGACAGAAAAGCAGCAGAAAGGTGAGAGGTACTAATAATAAAGATACAGGAGCAGTAGATACTGAAGTTTCATTATGATTTCCTGTGAAAAGATAACAGGACTTTGTGGTCCTCTTGAATCAGGAATGAACGAACAGTAGGGGCTCTCACATGTCTTGAAATTGATCCATGATGTGTGAATTTAAAGGAGCTGTTTAGCAGAAGAATTTCAAACAGAATCTAAAGGCTTCCAAAAAATAGCACAGAAAAGGGGTTTTGCCTGGGATGCTTTTTCAAGCATGGATAAAGTCAACAAACTCTTGGAGAAATGGGAAGCCCAGTTGCAACACTCCAAGTCTGGAATAATAAGAACAGCAACCTGGCTCATATGGACTAGAAATATGGAGGCACTAGGAGAGGAAACCTCTGCCCACTGTGGCTCTTGGCAGCAGAAATGAGCTCCTATAAGGACAAATATTTCCTGAAGGAAATCGGAAGTTTTGCAGACTTTGTACAAGTCACCCACAAGAATAAAGGATCAGATCAATTTAATGGTTATTATGACTGTTTTCTAGTCTATTTCTAACCATGGAAAAGGGGAGAGACTGTATCATCCCATTTCAGATACTGCAAAGATCACAGAATCCCAGAATGGGCAAGGCTGGCAGGGACCTCTGGAGATCATCCAATCTGCTCAGGGTAGGTTGCTTACAGTTATGTCCAGTCAGGTTTTGAATGTCTCCAAGTGTGAAGTCTCCACAGCCTCTATGTGAAGACTCCACAGCCTCTATGGGCAACCTGTGCCAGTGCTTGGTCACCCTCACAGTAAAAAGGTGTTTCCTGATGTTCAGAGGGAACTTCTTGTGTTACAGTCTGTGTTCATTACCTTTGGTCCTGCCACTGGACACCACTGATAAAAACCTGACTCTCTCTTCTTTAGTACTTCCCATCAGGTGTGTATACACATGAGACTTTTCTCCAGGGTGAATAAAGAGTCCCAGCTCCCTCAGCCTTTCTTCACATGAAAGATGCTCCAGCTCCTTAATCATCCACATGGCCCTTTGTGAAACTCACTCCAGTATGTCCATGTACTTTGTATACCAGGGAGCCAAGACTTGGACTCCAGATCTGTCTTACCAGTGATGACTAGAGGGGAAAGATCTCCCCTTCAACTTGCTGGAGACACACTTCCCAGTGCAGTCCAAGAGACTGTAGAACTACTTGGCTGCAAGGATACATTCCTAGCTCATGTTCAACTTGGTGTCCACCAGGACTCTCAAGGCCATCTCTGCAGAACTACTTTCCAGCACTTTGGTCCCCAGCCTGTACTGGTGTCTGGAGTTACTCTTCCCCAGGTGCAGGACTCTGCATTTCCCATTGTTGAGCTTGATAAGATTCCTGCCAGCCCATTTCTCTGGCCTGCCCAGGTCCTTCTGCATGGCAGCACAATGATCTGGTGTATCAGCCACCCCTCCTGATCATGTACTGCCTGTAAACGTGCTGGGTGTGTGTTCTATCCCATCACCCAGGTCACTCCTGAAGATGTTAAATGTGCTAATGTCTGTTCATTGTAATCCACTGGAAGATTAACAGAGACAGGAGTGCCTGTGAATGCTCCTGCATGAACAGTGCATCTCTCACAATGTCACAGAACAGTCCCCTGAAAGGCAGACTGAATCATCTTGATTGTGTACAGACCATCAGCACGTGGCTTGGAGACAGCCAACAACAGCACCAACCTAAGGAAGCAGCTGAGAGTGTAAACAAAGGCATCGGGGCTTAGGGTTGGGAGGAAAATGGATTACTCTACCTGAAATGCTGAGGGAACACCAAAGTCAAGTATTCATAGCAGATAAGAAAGCTACCAAGGATTTCCAGGATAACCTGGCAATACACCAACTCACAGGCTTTCAGCTGGTCTTCAGCTTGTGGACCAAGGTCAGTGGATGGATGCCAGATGACTCCAAATGGGTCTGGAATTCACCATATCACTTACATTTTTTGTTGTGGCAGTGCACCAGAAAAGGAAGCAGGTGCTAGCAAGGAAGAGGGGTGCAGATCTTTACAAGCATAGTAACTCCAGCTCAGCATCTCACTGAGAATCAACAGTTCTGGTATGACTCATGACAAAGCATGAAGAGCCATAAAACAATTAAATTCCATTTGTAGTGGGCAACCATTCTGCTTCAAAAATAAAGAAATGGTCACAAGGCAGAAGAGGATGGAGCCTCACAAGTACAAATCACTCTCTGAAGTGGACACTGGGCAGAGGGGACAGGATCTGAGGGTATGAAAATCAGCTTTATGGTTAAGTCTGGATATGTAAATAATAACTATAGGCTTTTCACTACTGAGCACAGAATGCATAGGAATAGCATGCTGTAGTCATAAGACAAGACATGCAAGATCTGGAGACTCAGGGATTCTGGGAAAAACTGGGGCTGAAAACCAGACACCTTATAACTCAGTGAAGAGAAGAATTCAAAAATCTATTTGGACAGCATTACAGCTTCTGAATATGCAGCAAAGCCAGGGAGTAGTATAATATGCTGGCAAATCCAAACATGAAGATTTTTTTTTTAAGTGGTTTGTGAGATGTTGGGTAACTTTCAGCAAGATCAGTTAACCTGCTTTCAGAAACTGTTAAAGCATCTGCTCACTGAGAAAGGCACCTTGCAAAGCAAAATCAGGGAATGATCAAACTGCATCCTGACAACAACATCTTGGCTGGCTTTACTGGCTAAAGTTGTCATGGAGCTGAAACAAGGAATATGATTTTCTTGTAGATATTCACTATCCAACAGACGCAAACAGCTTCATCACTGGATTTTCCTCCTAGTTTGCAGGACCACACACACTCTGATGAACTGTCTGCTGTACATGCAGCCATGCATATCCATACTTGTCTTGCTCCTCTGACACTTCCAGACTGTGCTGCAGCTGCCATGGAGATTGCATAAAGCCTGAAGTCTCTCTAAACACACCCTGCTCTCTGCCTGGTGGACCAATCTGGACAAGAACTTGAAAGGGATATTCTTGCTGTATTACGAGCATTGCTACCAGAGCAAAGCTGGCCTGTGTTTACCCAGGTTTTGCTGTGTGAAAAGAAATGTTTATCACTGATCTCAGTTGGAGTCATTTGATGGTTTATTTCTGAGTTCACTTTGCTTCCAATTCAGTAAGAACTAAAAATAATAACACGGATAATCTAATTGCAGATCAGTAGATATCCTGACCACTCTCAGTCTCAGAACATGTATCCCACGTACACTAGACACATATGCATTGCACAAGCTTTCTAGCAGCAGTAGCTTTTCACCTAGAACAAGAGTGACACTTGTGAACCATAAAGCCTGTCCATGTTATCCTACTTAGCTGATATAGTGCAGAGACTTTCTTAAAATAAATAACAAATGTTGATCTCTCCCTGATTGCACGCCATGGCCAGGGAAGAAAAAAAAAAAAAGACAAGTTTAAACCCTTGAATTTCATATGTACTGGAGAAATCTTGGAGAAAAGAAAACAGGAAAGTATTTGTGATATTAAAAATAGATCGCTTCCTGGAAGTAAGAAACTTGATGGCCTTGTTGACTTGTTTTTTCATGTTAAATGCTGCATCACAGAGAAGCACAGCCAGTCATCTCCTGATTTTATTTCAAATCTGTCTGAAATACAAAATGTATATGGTAAGTTTTATACTTTTATTTGATTCTTTGATATCTATTTTAATGCAATACATTTCTATGTAAAAGATACTGTTACAGGCCGTGATATGAAAGACTGACTTCAGAGTCCCCAGAGAAGTATCTTAGCCCTAAAAGTTGTAAGTAAGTAGGAGCAAGACAAATAGTCTCCTGGATAATTACTGTCCAGGAAAATAAGTGTCGTTCTGAAAAGCTTTGCATTTCCAGATGAATTTCCCACAAGCAAAATTGCTGGAAATTGTAGAGATTTCCAAAAAGGAAAAAATATTAAATATACCTACAGGCTACACTCCAATATAAAACACACATCAGGGCTATGGATCCACATGCATGCGGCCACCTCATTTGTCATTATGATTTTACAGCATTGCACCCCAGCTAGCTGAAGCTGTTGACACCACAATAACCTCACGTTCCACTGTCTATCAGTTGCCCAGCCAGTAAAAGGCAGGTTTACATGTACAGCGTCTTGTCAAAGCCCTGCAGGTAGAATGTGAGGAACAGTCCCTTGCTAGGTAATCGTGATCTCTTGGCAGAGTTTTCTTGAAGGAAAAGGACACCTGTCTTCAGGTGAGGAGGGCAGCTCTTTCTCTGCAGCTCTGAAGCTCACTTGCAGATTCCAGTAGGCAAAGTTTACCTCTCAGCATCGGCTGAAGTGGAAAACCCCTGCTTTGTCCTGGTAGCCCATCAGGAATCCATTACTACAGCATAGACACAATGAACAAATACAATGTGAACCTGCTATAAAATGGGGCAATTAGGATTATATAAGGATTTACATGCTAGCAGGTGAACACCCAGTGAGTAACAGTCACCCAAATGCAGAGACCAGGCAGGAAAAAGTAATGCATTGCTGCATTGCATTCTCTTTCTTCTGATTTTTGCCTTCCAAAGTTCCCAAACTTACAACTGAAAAAAGAGTAACTATAGGCAAAACCTGGAGGTGGCTTTTGATTTTCATTCTCATCAATTTCTTCTGTTACTCTGAAAAGGTGGCAATAGACTTTTAACATTGATATGCCTTCAGGCATAATCTTGTCTATTGATTATATCTTAAACACACTTTTTTTTTGCAAAAAAGTTGGTATAAATGTTATCAAAGCTCTTGCAGCTTTCTACTTGGAAAGGATTAAAATAAGGGATATTTTTTCTCTAAAAGAGACACAGGTTTTCTTTAAACAAGGTTTTCTTTAAAAATGTATTTTAAAAAATCATTCTAGTATTAAACATTTCTCCTCTTTCAGCTTCTACTCAAGTCATTCTCTCAGGTTTTTCAAGGTAACGAAAGTGAGTTTTCTGAGTTTTCCTCTGGCCACTGGACAGTTGTGGATTCTCCTGCTCCCGGTAGGATTCCCAGGTAGAAGACCTGCAAAGAAGCAGAAAGACATTGCTCACACAGCTTTTTCTGCAGTGCAGGTATTTTTCACCACAAAGACAATGGCTGTTCCTAGTACACTCTAGCCTGTGAAGCCCAACAGTCTGCAGATGTCACTAAAGATGCTGTGAATTTTGGTGTGTAGGAGTCTTTTTGCTCAGTCAGGGAGGTAAGTCTAACACCAGAAGTGGCATGGACACTAGCACGGGGCTCAGCTGCCAGAACAGTCGCATGCTCAGCCTGTCATTTATAATCTCTGCACTTCATTTCCCATTGGTAAATGGGTGAGAGGATGTTTTAAAACCTTCACACAAACAGCTTCATGGGACCACGCACAAGTACACCTTCTTTTCTTTTGTTTGTTCGTTTTTTTTAATTTTTACTGTTCCTTCAGCCGTTGCTGGGTGTTATTGCGGGTAAAAACTTATATCACAGCATAAAAATGACTACAAAGATAAATCATTACATAACCTACTAAAACTCTTGCCATGGGTGTTTCTGTGTTTCAATGGCAGCTTGAAGCACATTGTGCCTTGCTGCCCTGTTGATCCCTGAAATATAGACTAAGTCCCCATGAAATTAACTGTTTATACACACCTACGTTGTGTCCTCATGCTCTGCCTTGGATAAACATTGGCCAAAGTGGTTTATATGCTAAGGTTGTTTTCCTTCTGAAAGATGATCCTTAAAGTAACTTCAGTAAAAAGACATGCAAAGATTAATGACAATTTTCTTCTTCCAAGCACCTTTCAACAGATGCTGTTCTTCAGTTATTCTCAGTTGTTCTATGAATGAATCATTTGCTTCTTGCTATTCATTACATGTTTTTATTAGTCAAGGTTTTGGGTTTTTTCCTGCAAAAATATTACACCTTAAGATTAGGACTTTACCAGTCATTGTATGAACAAGGTAAACACAATATTTTATTTTAAAAGCATGCAGCTTAGTTTCAGGGTAGACGAGGAGAGTGCTAAGGCCATTCAAATGGTGATGGTTAAATCATTTTGTCCATGTGTGAATGCCTATCCTTTAAGTGCTTGGATATGACTTGCTGTTAAAACCTTATCCCTCCAAGAACATCTCATTTCACATCCCTCAGCCGCTGAGAATTGTTCCTGCTGGTTAGGACCTAAAGCCCCGATCTAGAGCCAGCTCCATCCTAGTCATGCTTCTCAGTCAATTCGCCGCCAGCGTTATGTGGGAAAGACAGGAAAGGCAAAAGAAAGTAAGATTTCCAATTACTTGATTTAGCTGGAGGAAAGGAAGTGAGAGGGCTCTCTCTTACACCTTTTTATCTCTTCCCAAGTGGTTTGAAGAGATTGTCCTAACTGTAACATTCAGCTTGGCCGATACAACAAGACAGCCTTCACTACACTGTTCTTTTTTTCTCCTTTTCACTGCACTACTCCAGCCTCTCTGGGTAGTAGGACCACCTGAGCAGGAACATATCTGCTACCCTGCCTACTTATTTTTACCTCTTCTTACTTCATCCAGGAGGTGAAGAGCATCATTTTCCCAGGCCAGTTATCTCCATCCCTGAGCCCATGGTTAGCGACTTCTCAATCTTACTTACCAAGGAGAGAGAAGTAAATGTTCAAGCATGATTTCAAACTTCTTTATATCCCCACAAATGTGAATTGAGTAATTGCAAAACTTGTCTCATATTATGGTCCCTTATCAAATCTTGAAAACTAAATAAAAGCAAATAAATAATACTGCTAAGAGTAAAAAACAAAGGAACTTGACTTAGAAAAATGGAAGCAAAACCAGGCAATCAGATAAACATAAGCTAGCAGAGGCAGAAAGAGAAGAAATTGTCTCTTACAGAATGAGGAACACAGAGTTGGGAACCACTTTCCACTGCTAGAGTTCCAATGGCATGGACAAAACCTAGAACTGTTCAAACTGTCCTGCTTACAAAAGACCAAGTTCATCATTCCCTTTAAGGATGGATTCCTGGGAATTCAAGAGCTGATGGAAAAGAAGTTCCCTTTTATTTGGAGGAATTCTTCAAAAAGAGGATGTGGCACAGCTGCTGAATCATGAAGCAGAAAAAGATTTCCTGCCTCAGTCTGGTTGTACATCCCTTTTATCACTCAGATGATACAGAGATCAGAATTGAAAGCAACCAGTGATAACATAGCGGATTTTCTCTCTGGAACAAAAACATGGGTGGCTTCTGTGCAAGGCAACATACAAGCTCAAGGCTTAGACAGGTGGACTCTTCACTGGATTAGAAACTGGTTGGAAGGCTGAGCCCAGAGAGTGGTGGTAAATGGAGTCAAATCCAGTTGGCAACTGATCACAAGCGGTGTTCCTCAGGGCTCAGTTTTGGGACCAGTCTTGTTTAATGTCTTTATCAATGACCTGGATGAGGGGATCGAATGCACCCTCAGTAAATTTGCAGATGACACAAAATTAAGTGGGAGTGTCAATCTGCTTGAGGGTAGGAAAGCTCTGCAGAGGGATTTGGACAGGCTGGAGCAATGGGCTGAGGTCAATTGTATGAGGTTTAACAAAGCCAAGTGCCAGGTCATGC
>JAVSBS010001202.1:4136-18689 GCA_033124195.1 Coracias cyanogaster
TTAACCCCCCCAATGGTAGACCCAAAGTTACGCCCTTGGTCTGACCTATGAACTCTGTGGAATGCAGGCTCTTCCTTCCAGCTGTTATGATCAAGGTGGTCTATAATAACAGGATAAATCTATCTATTAGCTTTCCAATTCATTTCAAAGGCAGTGCCATTACATGTTGTATCATATTATATTACATTACATTACATTTCACGTCCAAAGCTAACCAGCTTAACTCTGACCTGTTGTTTATGATATGCTACTAGAGATTTAGAAAATCCCTCGACTGATTTTATAGCTAGTACAAAGGGCCATGAAAGGATTTATCGTAAGGGGAACATTGTTGGAAAGAGCAGCAGCCGCCACTCCAAGAAAGGAAAGAGCAGGGAGGTGGCTCTGGGTGTGGAGGTGGCCCTCAGCAATGAGAGGAAAGAGCAAGCAGCTGCCATGACCATTCCCCAGGGAGATACCTTTCCTGGAATTTAAAATGATATGAGAAATTCTTTCAATCTGGGAAGTATTTGAGTGAGCTGTTTTATGCTGGTAAAAGACGGGGTTAGTAGTCCTGGTGACTATAGCCTCCTCTTTTTGGCTAAGCAGCAGGCATGGAACCAGAGCTCGTTAGTCAGCACGTCCTGCGCGTGCCCCTGGGGCTGTCTCAGACCCAGCATTTGTGGCCAAGAGGTGATGACCATCACAAAAGCGTGTGCTCCTCCATGACCTAGATGCCTGTGGCCTCTGGGGTCCCCTCACTGCTCCACGCTGTATAGCTGGAGTCACAGGAAGTCCCCATCCTCCATGCCATCAGCATTAAAAGCCAATTTCTGTTCATGCTGCAGAGATCCAGCCTTCAGGCCTCAGCTCAGCCCCAAGATATCTCGGCCACAATCCGTCCTCTGATTGCCCTCCAGACAGAAGCAGAGAAAGCCGCCTCCGAGCCCCACCGACTCCTGCTCTCATTAACTTCCCAGCGGAGATGGCTCACAAAAGCATCTTTGTGGCCAGCGAGGAGCAAGGGCTCCAGCACACACACATCCCAGCATGGCTGCGAGCAAGCGACACGCCGTAGGTACCTCAATCAACAGGCTCGAAAGCTGCTTGAGCATCTTCAAGTGCCTCCAGCTATTGGTTTCCCAGAGGTCTCACACTGATTCGTAACCTGATTAACTAATCTGGGCTCAGGCAATGTAATTCTGCCTTAAATTTCGTTGGCGGGGGAGTGCTGTCACTCACTGGTTTCCCTGCTGGAAGAACTGGCTGGATGGAAAATCCTCGTAAGCTGTTCTGCAGCACTCTTTGCTCTCCGTATATTTTCCTTCTTCTCCTCAAGTAACAGCACTGGGTTCTTAGGAAACACAACCTGAGGATTTTTGCTGTTTAACTCTTGATACTCGCAATTACTCTGAGCGCGCACAGGCGATGGACACCAAACCTTCCCTGGAGGACCTCTCATCTTTGGTCAGGTCTCTTGGGCAGCCTTCTTCATAGCAGAAAGAAATGCAGCAGGCTCAGCCTTAAGCAACTCATCTCTGCTTGTGGCTTCACCCTTGGCATTCATAGTTCTCCAGTTTCTGATGGTCTTTGAGATCCCCTTCCCTGGGACACGTTTGAGGGATTACAGAGGAGAGGCAATGGGATCATTGCTAATAAACCCCATCACCACCTAAAAAATCCCTCACTACTTTGAGAAATGTCAACTAACAGCCATATTTCACTTTCACCAAGGTGCCAGGAGCCAACAAGCATCTCCCAAGGAAGGTCAGTCCGGCAACAACCTCTAGTGTACAAATTCACAGCCTAAGAAATTGCAGCCACCAGAAAAACACGCTTGGGTGGAAGTGATCAGGGTGGGGAAGTAAAACACTCGACTGGAATGACCCCCCCGGTAACGCTGTGGCCTAGACAGAGGGGTTCAAGAGATGGAAGTTTAATTCCTGGGCAAGATTTCCATGTGACCTCTTACAAGCCTTGGAGCCTCCATCCCCCTTTTTTAACAAAAGGATGCTTTCTCACTTCACAAGGAACTGGGAGCATCCATTTGGCAGTTCCAAAGAAAAGCTGAGGTGCTGGGGACTGTGATGGGGTCTCTCCAGAGAGATCTTTGAGGGGAAAGCTCAGGAAAGAGAACTGTGATTCCCATCCTTTGTCACACAGGACCCTGCAAGGCACAGACACTGATCCGACAGCCCAGATCCCTCCAGCCCAAGCCACTGGCCCACCATGACCATGAGATGACAGGTGCATACAGCTAGTCCATGGAGAGAATTCGGCAATGGGCACGATTACCCGTGTATCCCATGCCCACAGCAAGGGAATTACAGGATGAGACCCACACGAGCTAGTAAAGCCCTACGGTTGCCCTCCTCAGATGGGTTCTGCTGGTAGAGCAACTTCAGCCCATCACATCGCTCCAGGATGAAGGATCCTCCTGTGTTATGGGTTTCAAAGAGGAAAAACCCTCTGCTGGCGCTGGAAACCTCCTCACTTGCAACCGTCTCCACTTGGCAACCCGGCCCGATAGTGAATAAACGGCGGCGAAATATTCCTCCCTACACGTGTTTGGGTTTTTCGGGGCGGTTTTCTTGGACGCCGACGCTGGCTCTGCAACAATACCCGTCTTGTTCGGCCCCACACTACAGAGCAGGCTTGAATAGATCTGTCTAAAATTATAAGCGGGCAGCCCCTGGGCTCTGAGAGATCACAGGCCACATGCTGGGGCTGAACAAAGCCTCTGCTATTTCCTAACAATTAGCCCAGCTAAAAGGACATCTATCTCCTTCCATTAGAGCCACCACGTGCCTCCCAGTCAGTCCATTGTAAAGCTAATTAAATAACACGCCTCTTCTCCCCATGAGGGTCTCCTGATTAGTTCGCCTTGCTCCTAAATCCTTGTTGGTGTCAATGGGGCAGAGACAGCTGGTCAGCAGGGGCCTGTGACTGGTGGAAGTATGGTCACCTACCCACAGCTATCACCATCGTCACCATCACTGGTTATTTCAGGCTTTTTAATCATCTTCCGAAAGCTGCTGGTTCTTGAGATACGAGGAGGCTCAGCCCACCGAGTGCTTTGCTTCCCTCTTCGCTTCGCTGCTGCCTGCAGCAGAAGTTGTGAAAACAGCTGATTTATTTATTATTTTCTCTTTTTTTGTGCTTTGCTGGTAGTTAGAGGAAAAAAGCAGACATAAATATTTCCGCTAAGTGGGTTCTGGGTTGATGCAAACTGGTTTGGGTTTGGGGTTTTTTTTGCACATTTCTCATTGGGCTAAAAACAGCAGAAAGAAAATAAACAGGGAAAATGGTGTGTCCTTCAACCTGAGCTCAGATGTTCTATTTTGCACTTTTAAAATGGGAAGAAAGGTCCAAATGGAGAAAAAAAAAGTTCATTAAAAGTGATCTGTTAATAAACCCTCTTTTTGCCTAGTTCAGGAGGTTTCTGTGGGAGGGGTAGGTCTCGGGTGTGGATGAGCTGAAATGAATCTGCCTCTTTAGCTGGGAAGCCCAGTTTGTGTTTTAACATCATGAGTGAGATGAAATAAAACACATGATGCTTGGAGCTTCCTTCCAATCTGAAAATTATTTCGAACAAGGGAAGAACATCCATTCAGACAATCACCAAGCATCACAGGGGCTGCCTGCAATGTCCCAAGCGATGCTTCAGAGTGCCCAGGGGCCACCACAACCCATCAGCTATCCCCGGAGGACTTGGCTCTTCTGCAACGTCCAACCTGCTCCTGCTCAAGCCAAACGCCACAAGAGGCTTTTCTCCATCAACCCATCCTGGTTCTTCGGGGTGAGCTCCGTCTGCACCACCACAAGCACAACAGGCACGGAACTGCTAAATCGTTCCAGATGTTCAACACCTTTGCTCACACGCTCCCGAGACCCGGAAGAAATACAGTTTCCTTCTGCCAAGTCTAAAGCCGAAGTTGCAAATATCCCCTTTACCCCTTTTAAATCATTCTTTTACACCCTTGGCTATTTAAATCATTCTTTTCACACCAAGAGGACGTGGCTGGAAAGCTGGGAAGGTGGATCAACAGACTAATGAGTTGATTTCCTGTGGACCTGAGGCTCCAGGCTTGAAACAGCTGGACCTGCCGCTACAGATGGAGCTCCATCCACCCAAGGAAAACAGAAGGACCCTGTTCCCTCAGCACTCGTGGTGGGGAGGCAGTGGGAGGAAGGACACAGAAGAGGAGAAAGAGCTTGGTTTGGTTTGTTTTCCAAACCCACAAGCCACCCGTGCTGCTCACAGCGATCCTGGGTAGCAGCCACTCTTGGACCCTGGGTGGGAAGATGTTGGGAAGCTTTAGAAATACATCAGGGCTTGCTAGGAAATATATTATTGTGTGTGTGTGCATGTTCATAGAGTTTTATTGGAAAGGCACAAGGATCCACTCGTTGCCCATTGCCATCAAAACTGTATTTACCCTATGCTCAGGAAGTGGAAACGTTTTACATCAAATAATCAGATTTTACAAGGACATATTAACAGAGCCAGGTGGATCATCATGAAAAGATGCTTCATGACTCACTTGATGGCCTAGAAGGGGCAAATACAAGAGGCAAGCCTAAAACACAGGTTGGGTGTAACCTAGGAGCATGCTACTCAGCTGCTTTCAAACCCCAGTGGCCAGGTCTGGCTGCTTCACTCATCACAAACCTACCGAAAAAGGGTAAGAGCCAAGAAAAAGATGTCTCGTATCAACCGCCTGCCTCCCCTTGCCCAGCTAGTGCCCTTGATCCCAAAGCTATGGGAATGGCTCCACAAGCCACTTGATTAATAAGAGCCTGGCGGGGGGCCGGGGGGGGAATCGTTTATATAACCTTGTCTTCTCTAAACTTCCTAAGTGCTTTAGAAAGTGGCTGCCCTGGAAACCCAAACTGGAAACGAAAAATATTATCTCTTCCATTTATAAACATCTCCGGCGCTAATGAAGTGAGGAGCGGCAGCAGCAGGGAGGGGAGCGTCAAGATGCTCTTGGCAGGCGTGGGAGAGCCCCGATAAAGCCCTTTGGTTTCAGGTGGGTGTAGAGCAGAAAGTCCTCCCACCATGGGCCGGTGCCACTGTAGCTGCTGACTACGGGGCTGTGAGGCCCCCGGGGAGGGATCTCAGAAGATGGATGGTTATGGAAGGATCTGCTACGCCCAACACAGAGCGACAACCTTGCTAGGTGCAGATGTCGGGGAAAGGAAGACAGGGCAGCATGAATGAGGCAAGAGCAGATGGGTGGAGCCTTCAAAATCAGTTCCTTGAAGGTGAAGCTGTAGCTCTGGTGAAGCACCACATCCTGGTGTTGGAAATCAGGGAGCGAGAATCAGCACGTGCTATACACACGTATTTCAGAGAGTCATAGAATCCATTAGGTTGGAAAAGACCTTTAAGATCACCCAGTCCAACCAAAACTTTGGGGCATGAACAGCACAGACCAGCGCACAGAGCACATCTATTTACACCTGTCTGGTCTAAATAAACAGAAGTGGTCCAGATGAAGCTTGTGGGTTCAACCACCCCCTGCCCCACAGCCCTGTCAGAATCAGAGAGCCAGGAGAAGGACTCTGCAGAATAGTCCAACCTGTTTCTCCATTTCTTTCCACGTTGGCATTTCCCACGGAGATTTGTTTTTGTGTCAACATAGCCAGCACCAGAAAATGCTGAGTTTTGGCTGGAGGAGTTTGGATTTCTTTTTGACGAAACATTGATGATTTCCGCAAAACAATCTGTCACTCTTGGCAGCAACAAGAAGGAAAGTGGGAAAAAAGAGATGTATTTCGTCTAGATCGGGGTCTGAGCTGACACCCAGGCTGGGACTCGGCACAAGTGGGAGGCAAAGCAGGCTACTGGGCTGCCTCGTTATCCTGTCACTTTAATTACTGTAAGGGAAGGGAAACTGCTACAACCTTCATGTAGTAGCTGCTTGCTTGGATAGAAGCACAGCCAAAGCTGCCAGACAAAGCAAGCATCAGGTCTCCCGGGGTTAGGCAGTAACTAGACGCAGAGCAGGGGAGGAGAAGGTCTGATCATCTTTGGAGACATTTCACAGGAGATGTAGAATCCCCAAGGTTGCAGCGTGGTGAAGGGCTGGTCCAGGGCAGGACTGAGATGCCAGCTTTATTTCCATCACTACCTTCCGTAATTATTCATGCCTCTCGAGCCTGCAAATCTGGGTTGAAATCTCCGAATCTCAGGCTCTTCTGTGAGATGTCTGGGGCTGACCAAATTAGAATTTTTCCATGAACAGGCTCCCCTGGGGCATCTCCTCCTTTTTTCCCTGTTCTACCTCAACGCTGACATCAGTCTAGCCAAAACGAGTGCCCTCTGGCCCCCCTTGAACTTAGGATGTGGAGAGTGAATCATGCAAACCAGAGAAGAAAGGCATTTCTGACTCCTGAAAAATACTTGCTGATGAGTTAGAGAGAAGTCCTTTGGGCCAGCTCTTCTTAGAAATCAGATCTCCGCTTTGGTCGAGCAGCTTCTTTTGCTCCATCTCATCTGTGTGACGGGAAGCACGAATATTTACGAGTGTTTTTACCAGCCCTGCTCACACAGCGTATGCTGTGTCAGTGGCCTTGTTTCCCTTCCCAGGAAGGGAAGTCCTGTCAGGAACGTGATTATATCACTTTTTAGTGTGTGCGCCCACCCCTCCACCAATGGCAATGTTCCCACTGGGTGGGTTGAAGCCAGTCTTGGTTTCCACCAGGTCACCGCAGGCTTCAGGGGTTTAAAGGCCTTGAATCTTAACCTGCCCTTGAAGTACTTTGTGAAGGAAGAAAAAAACACCGTAAGGTGAACTCTGCCTCCAAAGGCAGCTCCCAAAGGATGGACCTGCACTGAGAATCTCCTTCTGTAAGTGTAACACCAAAAATAAGCCTGTACGCAAATTCCACCCTCCATCCCAAGCTTTTCCCACCCCTCACTTGAGCCAAGCTGCCCACTGCAAGTCTCCCATGGCTCTTCTGCAGAGGAACCTCTTCCCGAGGTACACACATGACCTCCTTAGCCCTGCCTGCTGCCAGATCAGCCTCCCTTCCCAGGGACCAGCTGCAGAGAGACAAACCCTATTTCATCTATTGTGAAACAGCCAACAATTGACCCGCTGCAACTTTTTCAAAGCCTATTGATACAGAAGCCCAGAGGGGAAGGTCCATCCGGTGAGCTGTGTAAACTTCAGCACGTGTTCAGCAGCTTCAAGCTCACTGTTGCTTAATACATCTGAAATTTTTTTTTTTCATAATATCAGGCACTTGTACAGCACTGTTCTCCAGGGACTTCCAGCCTCTCGCCTGACCTCAAGGAATTAAGCATCGCAATAAAATGTACAATGAATTAATCATCTGCATCTCTGACGTGAGAAACTGCTATACAGTGGCTCGCAGGCAGCCTTTTGAATGATTTAGGCGTCTCACCCCCATGGAAGCCAGTGGGGTTTAGATGCCTAAAGACTTTCTGTGAAGCGATGTAGCCAAGGACTTCCAAATCCCAGCTGCAAGACCCCATCATTTCAGCCAGATCTCCTAAATCTGCTGGTTTTATCCCTGAGAACCAGACCTACATAGAAAACTCACAAATGCTGGGGAAGAACCACCAGGATCTAGAGCTCGGTTGAATGAATCCACCCCACGGCCTTGGGGTGTTGTGTTATACAGACCTGGCATTGCAGGGTCCTGTCAAGCAAACAGTTGATTGCTGCAAAGCAGGACAGAAGAGGAGAGATGTTAAGAGAGCAGTGAGGGAGCACGGACCAGTATCTCCTCCCCAGGAGCTCCAGACAAGGTGAGAAAATTCACGTGAAGAAAGCACACTGTATTTAAGCTCAGACCTGGGTCTGCTCTGAAAAGGAGGAACCATTTCCATCCACAAATTAGCCAGGGAAGCTTGAGTTTATTTCTATTCCATTTTAGAAAGAGAGCAGAGAGATGCAATCCCTTACAGGGCTTTCAAGGAATGCTCATCCTAATCCTGTCCTTACTCTGGTGTGGCTCTAAGGATGGTGTTTCTCCTTCCTGTTCTTCATCTATCCAGCCTGCTTATAAGCTCCTTGAGCTGCACAGGGTGCAGGACAGTCCAATCCTCCTGGAGGTGTCTGTGTGTTAGAAATCACAATTAAAAAAGAAGACAGACCATCCTAAGTCAAGTTGTCCCCCTCCCCGAATGTCTGACAGCCTGGTTTCTCAGACTGAAGTGATGCAAATAGCTCAGATAAGGTTCAGATAAAGTATCAGAGCTCTCAAGGGCTTATCTGAGCTGAACACCAACTCCGAAAAGTCTGAAATTCGCCCTGTGGGACTATCTCCGCAGAGCTTGATTTCCATCGGAAGCCTAGACCTCCAGAGGCTGCAGAAACAGCTACTGTTCAAATGCATTCTTGAGATAGCGGGGTGGGACGCGGTGGGGCTGCAGCTCCCCTGTCCTGCGCTATCTGGGGATTTGCCCTCTGGTGGGAATGTTGCAAGAGCCAGGCTGATGGCTCAGGGAACCGCTGACGGCTCAAGGAACCGGTGATGGCTCAAGGAACCGGTGATGGCACCTTTCACCGCCAGCTCTTACACTGTAATGGATGAGGTACAACCTTCTTTGGCAGCATCCATGGAGAGATCACTTTCCCTTGGCTACAAAGTGCTCTGTGCTGGCTTTTCCTTTCAGCCCGAGTCTCTCTTGGGAACTGCTGCAAAAGGAACCAGGGGAAGCCCAAGGCCAGGCTTAGCCGGGGGCAAATTGAGAGCTGTGCGTAACATTGGTACAAAGTTGGCTTCACTACACCTGGGCTAGGGTTATTCTGGAGGAGCATTGAGAGTCTCCCACCTTACAAGCCATATGCTCAGTGCTCTACAAACACAGGAGTAAACGACAGCAGGGAATATTCCTCCCCAAAGAGTTTGCAACCAAGTAATCACTAATCAAATCATTTATACACCTATTATGAACCTAGCAAGGATGAAAACCAGAGCTTGTGAAAAACCGCCCGAATCTTGCTGATTCAAGCAGAGAAATCTTTCCTCTCTGTGGAGGTTTGCAACTGTCAGGCCGAGTTCTCAGGCACGAATAACGCTGAAATTCTATAGGATGGCTCATAAACCATAGAAAAAAAAGGCTTCATTTCCTACTACAAAATTCCCAACAGCTCATTCCCAACAGGCCAAAGGGCTGTTGGCTCCCCTTCCTCACTGGTGCTCGGCCCTGGCTAAACTGGGGGGGCTGGGGGAAGAGGCGTGGGCAGGCTGCGGGCTCGGCACGGCTCCCCGGCGCTCGGCCGCGTTGGCAGCACTGGGGTTAACCGCGCCGGCGCCCAGTAATGCAATGATTTCTGGTTTATTTCAGCAGGGGAAGTGTGTCCCGGCCTGATTAGCCCAATGGTTTCCTCTTTTCCCATAACCTCCAGACCCCCATGGCCTAAGTGTTTACTTTCTGAAATAAAAAATCTGCTAGTGTTTTTCTTTTTGCGGGGCATGTGTATTTTGGGATGATTCGGGGGGAGGAAAGTGGAGAGGGGGAGTTGAATGGGATGGGAGGCTTGCGTACACCTCCCTTCTCGCTCCCACCCCTCACCCCCAGCTCCTTTCCAGCTGCAACCTCTGAGCTGAGATTTCTGGCTTCGATGTGAGAGAGAGAGAGAGAGAGAAAGAAATGTATTAATGAGAGAGTTCAGGCTCTTGCTTCAGCAGCTATAAACACAGTGAACATCTGGAGGGAGAGAGAGGTGCTTCATGCTGCCAGGAGCTGAGAGAAACAGGCTGTTTGCAGGGTCCCAGCCCTCCGTGCTCCCCACGTCCCCCTCTGCCTGTCCTGGCATCCTGAAGCTGCCGGTGCTGCTGCTCATTTTCATAGAATCAGAGACTCACAAGCTGGTTTGGGTGGGAAGGGACATTTCAAGCTCATCTGGTCCAACCCCCCTGCAGGGAGCAGGGACATCTGCAACCAGAGCAGGTTGCTCAGAGCCCCGGCCAACCTCACCTGCAATGGTGCCAGGGATGAGGCAGCCACCACCTCTCTGGGGAAACCTGTGTCAGTGTCTCACCACCCTCATTGTAAAGAGTTTCTTCCTTCTATCTAGTGTAAATCTACCCTCTTTTAGTTTAAAGCCATCACCCCTTGTCCTTGACCAGCCAGCACCCTGCTGGAAAGGACCTGCAGCTTTTTTGGGTCACTGGAATAGCCTGGCGCTACAGCTGCCCACTATCGCTCCGTCTTTGTTCTCCTCACAGACCAGATGCCTCATGGCTCCATGTCACTGTGAAATGTTGCTATTTTCCCCCTGCATCATTAAAAAGGGCAGTAAAAACCTGAAGAACAAAAGCCAACAGAGAAATACTAATTAATTTCCATGCTTCAAATGCAATCTAAAAATAAAAAGCGGCTTCAACGCATTTTGTTGTTAAATGAAAGCATTCTAAAATAATCTGTAAGGACCCAGTCTGATGAAGACTGTATGTTCATGAGTCAGAGCAACAGCAGCTGAGGATATACAATGATTTTTTACACAAGAATGAGCTTCTTCCAAACATGCTTGTCCTCTTTCCCCCCAACCAGTTATTCCCTTATTGCTAATTTGCTGGTAAAACACTTCTTAAAACATCTCTCAACAAAGGTGCTTCTCTAATCCATATACTGTGCAGGAGCTTATGCTATTAACAGCATCTATTTTTCAATCCTCAAAATTTGCTGTAAATTCTCTAATGGATTAATTGCATTATTGTATAATTTTAACAAGAATGCATTGTTGTAGAATTAAGTCGCAACATTACAGTTTGGGCGGCCTCCTATAATCTCCGGAGCAGCTGGAAATGTGATTAGCATAAAAACCAAACAGCCTCATTAAACATCCCTTTCCTGTAAGAACGGACACATTTAAGGGCCTCGCCTCACACGTTCCATTAGAGCTGGCAAGGGGCTACAACAACCCCCAAAGACATTTTTCAGCCCAGCTAAGCAAAGTCCACTTATTAAACTCTGGGCAATCTGCATTTAGATCTCGAATATAAATTTTTTCCACTTCCAAAATTAAGACTACATCAGGCGTGCAATTTTGGATCAATGCAAAAACTAAAACTGAAAATGGATTTTAATTTTTTATCCAGGCCTTGAGCTCAAGCAGGGTAATATTTCAGCAGACTATTTCAGAGATACAAATGTTTTCCTGTCTGTCAGGTCATTTCATATTTGGAATTTAAATTTGAATATGAACCCTCCTAAGCTTCACCTAGAAAATACTGAAATATAATATGCTTATTTTCTGGAATTTCCTTCAGTTAAAAATACTTGCTTAAGTCAACGTGCATTCACGAACAGCCCAAATTCCTGCAAAATGGCACTTTTTTTTTTCTGAGAATGACCATTCGCACCTCCCTCAAAACAATATACAAAAACAGTGGACAAAGAAGCGCTTGGTAACTCTGAAAAGTGGTTGTATTGCTGGGTTTTACCAAAACTGCAGATCATTTTTGGAAGTCTGGACTGTTTTACATCAGCGTCATTTCTCTCTCTCCTCCCAAAAGCTTGGAGCTGATCAGTGGTTTTCAGCAACGCGTTCACGCTCGATGAGCTGCTCCAGCACAGTAAAAATACCTGGCTGGGACCAGCATCCGTATTGCCTGCTCACTGTCTCACATCGGAAGGGCCACTGGGGGTTTTTACACAGGTTTTTAACAGGCTTCATCACTGGTGAGAATGGGATTTGGGGTATTTCAGGTTTCAGGGTGACTTCAGAGTGCAGGGGAGACCCCGCTCTCTTTCTCAGCTCAGATTCAGAATTATATTTCTAAGTCATCAGAGGGTGAAGGAATCAAAAACATAATTACCTCAGTTCTCCACACCTAAACCTAGTCTGGCCTGAAAGTGTAAGAGGAATTGCAACTGAAATATTAATTCTTCTCACATGGGACCACAGTAGTTATTCAATCCAATCCAGGAGAACAGAAAGGGACCAGCAAGCGCTTTACAACACAGTTATCCTCATTAGCCGGTGATCCAAGCAAAACCAGTGCTTTCAAAGGATGGGCTGAAAGTAGGACCTTTGCAGACCGATTTCAACAACCTGGTAGGCACTTGGAAAAAGCACCTAAAATCTCTTCCCCTATAGAACACCTCCCCAAAAGTACAGGCCGAGGCGAGGGAAGGCACGTCTGCAAGCTGCGCTTCTCCTTCGCTTCCCCAGGCTAAGGTCTCATCCAAATGGCGTGAGGAAGTTAACAGCCCGAGACTTTCACATGAGCAAACACGAGAGGCAACCAAAGCAGAAGGGAGTATGAAGGTTTCAGGCAGCACTGGCAACACATTACTGAATTTCTAACAATTGGAATATTCTGGAAATCAAAGTTCAAAATATTTACCTATTGTAGTTAGAAATAATCTGCAGTAGGAATAAAATGATCTGGGTAGGGTTTAGGAATAGCAGTTCCTCTGATTGCACAGATCTACCACATTTTGTTTTCTTCTTGTTGTTAATCAGAAACATTGAAAAGTCCTTGCCTGAAAGTGTTGCCAAATTTAAACAATCCTTCTGCTGACTGGGAGACTTAACTTATATAAACAAGTTGACATATGAATTTTTATAGAGTGCTTCTGAAAAAACTTGGGTTGGATAAACCAAAGCACGGAGGCTTAGTAAGTGAAAAAAATAGCATTTGAGCATAAAATGAATGGCTGTTTTAGTGCAGACTCTGGGAGCAGGGCAGCTAAAGGCTGCATGAGTGGATTTTGTTTTGGCACGCTTTTCTTTAAATGCCTTGAGTGAGATGAAAGTAAATGGAAGAGCACGTGTGTGCTGCCTAAAAAGCAAACTGGAAAACCCAGATGCTCCCTCCCTTTTGTGGCATTGTTGACACTACCAGGCTTCAGTCTTTAGATCTAGCGCGCAGACCTCGGCTATTCCAGTTTAACGGAGTAATTGCCAGCACCAGAAGATGGCCGTCCTCTGCACAGACAACTGCTAAGAGAGTCCTAACACCGTCAGGCAGCAGTTCAACTCATGAACCTGCCTTGAAAGTCTTATTTTCCCAACCTTCCCCAAACCCACTGATGATCCCTGGTTCACACTGATCTGCCTCTTGGCTCTTCTGATGTCCTGGTCTACTTTGCTCAGCCCCAATCGTTATCCCTTCAAACTCCCCAGTCCTACATCTTGAGCTGGATTCCTGAACACCAACCTCTACAATTTTATACTAAGCTTTACATGATGCTGGAGGAGTCTTCCCTCTTCTCGGGAGGGCACCCCAAGGAAAAGGCTAGGAATTCACTGTCATATATGTCTTTGGCCACAGAACAGGACACAGCTTGTTAGGTCACCCACTGTTTATGAGGATGGGAGCTGTAGCACCAGAGGACTGATCTGTCCTCTGTCCTGGGGAAGAAGTCAGAGGCATTTCTATGAGGGGAATCTAGGACATGAATGAAGGGGGGATTCAAAGTAGCTATGAGAATAGGCTGAGTTCAACAGATTGCCTTTTCTGTCTTCAGTATTGCTGATTGCCTCCAACAATTGTCTACTTGGTAACTGAGCTGCCGAGGAGCTTTCTCCTGACACTGGACTTTCTTTGCTCACTGTACAGGGTGCACTGTACGCAACCCAAACATTGCTGAATCCCTTGCCTTTCCTACTTACAGCTGAGCTTTCTCCACACTCCTTAATTTCTCACCATCTCCCGTGTTCCTCTTCTCATTCTAACCAGTTTCTTCCAAGTACAGGCTTCCTCCCCTCTGCCTGATGATGGCAACTCAGGGAGCAAAGATTGGGGATGACGACACAGCAATTCTTTAAAATGAAGGTCATCCAAAACATGAAATAGTGAAACATCTTCTCCTAATTCAGACTTGTGCAAGCAGCTGAAATACTTTTTATTTTTTGAAAGCTTGCAAGCAGTTGGCTCTTGATGAACATAGCAATAAAAAACTTCAATAACATTTCAAGTAAGCCCAGAACCTATCTTCCCTCAGGCTTCTTCATTTCAGAAGCAGTTCCTTCTCCAAAACATTGCCAGTAAATGACATTTCATCAGCACGTGTACAGCACTGCGATAAAACAACAGCACACGCAGGAACTGTCTTCAAGTTCACATCAAGGCGAGTAGAACAAGATGAAGGTATTAAAAACAATGGCAAAGATTTGGCTGAGGAGACAGTCAGCTTACTGTGAGAATTAACTTGTTTCTGGCCCCGCTGTGGTACACTGGTGTCCCTCACACACTCCAATTTCCCTTCCCGCTTGCTCTGAGATGGAGCCTGTCCATAGATGGAGCCCATCTACCATTCACGGTGCATGACCTGAACAGCCTCCTTAATACTCCACCTTCCAGCAGAAGAGGTCGCTCAAATCAGCCCCCAGATGTGGGCCCATCTGATCCTTACCATCTGCAATAACAGACCAACCCACAGCGTGATCTTTTCTACCTGCTCTGGCTGCGCTACAAAACACCTAATGACGACGGTCACAGACAGACCAGCTGCAAGGCAAAGGCGTTAGATGTCTGCATCAAAATCCATGACTTTCACCTTCATGAGTAAGTCAGCACCAAGGCAAGGTCAGAATTTGAACCTTTCTGCATAGTCCCTACAGGGATATCAAAACCAAC
>JAVSBS010001203.1:0-10980 GCA_033124195.1 Coracias cyanogaster
CACCTCCCTACTCCTGCTGGTCACACCGTTTCTGATACAGGCCAGGATGCCATTGGCCTTCTTGGCCACCTGGGCACGCTGCTGGCTCATGTTCTGTCAGCTGTCAACCAACACCCCCAGGTCCTTCTCCACCAGGCAGCTTTCCAGTCATTCCTCCCCAAGTCTGTATCGTTTCATGGGGTTGTTGTGACGGAAGTGCATGACCCAGCACTTAGCTTTGTTAAACCTCATACAGTTGACCTCAGCCCATCACTCCAGCCTATCCAAATCCGTCTACAGAGCTTTCCTACCCTCAAGCAGATTGACACTCCCACTTAATTTTGTGTCATGTGCAAATTTACTGAGGGTGCATTTGATGCCCTCACCCAGGTCATTGATGAAGATTTTAAACAAGACTGGTCCCAAAATTGAGCTTCTTGCTATCGTTCTCACCTTCACAGTCCTACTCTACTAGTTGGGTCCTCTGGCTGAATATCTGCAGCATAACACAGGATAACTGCACTAGAAACTATATCTGTTTTCTTCCTGCTCCTCCTATCCATGGAGGATTGACAGAAAGCAGATGCTTGAGGGTGGGATGAGAAAACTAATAATTTTCCTAATAATGACTGGGAAGCAGAGACTTAGCTGGTCCTTCCATAGTGTTAAAGCAGTGTCACCTCTTACAAAGATGTTTATAAGACAGGGTGAAAGGAGTTATTCAGTGAAAAACTCCTGCATATAGAACAGGAAGGCTCCCAGGCAATTTGCAGATGGCACATTCAGTTCTTGCTACAGTAAGCACCCCTCAGAGACTAACCAACTGCCGCACCGGTGTTCATGGATACATCCACACCACCATAAGCACTATGGTAAATTCTTTCTTCATATGACACAATTAATTGTGGGTGAGGCCAGTTGTGGGAGGCTGTCAACATTTTATCAAGTTAAAATTGCAACTCATCCAGCACTACCTCTAAATATTTTTCAATTCAAACTGGCATTTTTTTTTATGACTAAGGCAGTCTCTGTTGTGGTATCTCAAGTGGAATCCATTGTATAGCATTGGTAGAAAGACTTGCTACAGCCTTAGGCCACAGGCAGCAAAACTGTGCTGAGCTTGGTTATGTGAAGGAAGGCCCCAAGACTGGTGCATCCTGTCAAAAATAAGATAGCCACATCCATGAGCAGAACCTGCATCTTTGAGATAAGAAAAGGAGTGGCTAGCCTGGAGGCAAAGATAAAATCCAATGAGGAACAGAAAGACAACAGGCTCAAATATTACTATTGGACCAAACCACAGTGTGAGAGGAGGGAAACTTAGATTGCAAGGGTGTAAAAGCCCAGCAATTTCTTTGTTCTGGGTCCCTCTCTGGAGGTACCCAGCTTGAGCTGCTTCATACCGCTGTAGCACTCAATAAATTCATCTGATCTATGTCCTGTCAGAGACTCTACTTCAGGGTAGAGCCTGAAGAGGAAGCACCCAAGGGTGAGTGTGTGTGTGAGGAGTTGAAAGGGGAACCTGCTGGCTCACTGGAGCCGGCTGCTGCACAGGGACTCCCGTCCTAGCAGCTAAAGTCTTGGGTGGTGTGTGTGCAGCTCCTTGAATGGTGTGTGAGTGCTCGGGCAGCAGCTTCTCCCTTAACAGTCTTCCTTTCTTTTCTGCTTCTTCTTAGGTCTTAGATGAGAGACATGAAGCAGTAGCTTTGTGCATAGCACCACATATTTTGAGAAGGTAAAAACAAAGGGAATTTTCAACTCTTTATTAAGGTACACTTGACTCTGCTGGATTTGTTCATGTAGAGGACATATTTTTGGAAACATACTCTGGTTTCAACACAGCATGTATGTTCATGGAAAATAAAGTTCTCACTGAAAGCATCCCATCATCTCTTGTGCCTGGACAACCAATCCATAATGCTGTATCGTTAAGTAAAGAAAAACAAAAACTGCTGTCAAACGACACAGTAGAAACTATAAAATTGTTTTACTAGTATTTAAACTCATCTTTCAACCTCATTTTTTTCCAGTTCAATGACCTCCTGGCTCCTTAAGTACTAAACAGAGCTCTGAAATGCAAGTGAAGTAAGATTTATGATTACTTACTTCAGCATAGGTCCATCTGGTGTCATAACCTGAAGGTAATCGAATACATTTAAATAAACTTGATAGATCAATGTGGCAGTAACACTACCATAATTAGACAAATATTAGACAAGTATAATGGAAAAGCATTGTGTATCTTAATGAATCATGGTTTTGTAGAAAAAAAATTAACGGACCTTGGACAAGAATGTGAGCACAACATATCCATTGGCCCTACAACAAGACTGTATGCACAAAGGTTGTCAGGATGCCACATCTGGAAAACACTGCTTATGTTATCAGAAAATTGCATCCTGAAGAACATCTAATTAAAAAAGAAACTGCTTGTTGGAAAATCAGCCAACCACTGTACAAGAGTCACATAATTATTGAGCTAGAATAATTGTATAACAACAAATAGAAACAGCATGATCTTAGATTTGTGTACAAGGCTGCAACAAAATGAACTAGTTACGTGGGTGCTGTTGTTTCAGAACCAGGTATGCAGAATCAGTCACTCTGGCATTCTTTAATGTTTTGTTTGCAAGTATTATCTTGCTATGGTTAAAGAAAAAAAACCACAAATGCTTGTGTAGAATCTAGTATCCAGGTTTTGATGCTTTGTTGCAATGGGGGTGCAACACTAGCTTCCCAGTGGATGAAAAGGTCCAGAATCCACTGCAGTTCTGATCTCTTCAATTTTACTTAATGGAAGTCTTCCAGAATCATGACCTCTGTCTTAAAAAATAAAATGTAGCAATGATTTTGGAAACCAGATTTTAACTGAATAAAGTCAATCTTACAAAAGCTAGACACATATCTGAGTAGTGGAGCAGGGAAACCCTGACTAACAAAATATTGATTTTCTTGTTCTCAGGAGGAAGAAAGGAACACCAAACAGCATGACTGACAAGTTCAATGAGTTCAACAATACCAAGTGGTGGATAGGCTGTGCTAAGAAAAGCTTCTTACTTTCACACACACAAAACCAAACACACATCCCATCACCTGACACCAGCCCCTGCTACCACTCCAGATGGTGCAGTCGAGCTCAGAGGAGCCTGCTGCTCGCAGTCTCTGACCTGGCTCAGTGTCAGGCTCTTGGGCAACAACTTGGCTTCATCATGTTACAGTTCCACCTCACATCCTCTGCCTATACTCAGTGTCATACATCCCCCAAAGGGTTTTGTACCCAGATGTCAGCACAGGCTGCAAATTGGATCAGTTCATGACAATATGGCAACACACATTTCCAGCAGTTTCAAGTCTTGTTCTGTAGAAAGAAATTTAAAGTCAGCAGGATGTCACAGGCTCATAGTTATGGGAACCTCTGCACTGAGATGATGTTGATGTCCAAAAATCTGAGTCTTTTACCTGGTGCGCGCACAAACCAATCCTCACATGCTCAGGAGAGATATTGTTTATTCAGGCCTGGGTGCTCAGTGGTGATTCCACAAATCCACCACACCCAGCAGGACTATTCATGCTACATTCACACACAAAAATTCTACAGCAAACCACATCCTACACATACTGATTATTTACATGTTTGCATACATTTATAATCTTTATTACTTCACTCTATTTCCTTCTATGCATGCTTAGTGGTCTTCACCTGGCTGAGGGTCTTCTTGACCTGTAGGCATGACATTGAGTATTATAATGAAGAGAGTTCAGTTGAGGATACCTGAGTCTTATGTTCTCCTGCCAAGTTGGCATGGGGAATAGTACCTCTGGAAGAGTTCAATTCATCCCTGATAACTATCTACTTGTCTTAATTACAAGTCTTTTGTTTTTGTTGCTTGAGTGTGTGGAAAGTCCCTGTACATTACTGTCCTGTTACTTTGATATATACAAATATACAAATCAAATTTAACACAATTATATACTAAACATTTTTTCAGAAAATCCCCAAAACTCTGTATCAATGTCACTGATGGAGTGATGAACTTCACTCATAAGAGAGGAGTAGCAATATGTTTATTGATTTAACAAAGGTTGATAATAAATGGGATGGTGGTTTAACAAGATTTGATGGCACTCGAGTATTTCCTGCATAGAGGACAGGGTGAAATAAAACTGTCAGGAAGAACCTCCTTTTGAGTCATGAGGTTCAGAAAGGACCCCCTTGCATTCTAAACTGCTCAGAGGGGAGTTTAAGGGTGGCTGGATCCAGACTTAGTCCCAGACTTGGTCTGGGGTTCATGTCTAAAGGATTGTATGTGCATGATCCATCCTTTATATCACTTAGTTAGGATTTCCAAATTTAGCATGCCTTACCAAGAATCTGTTGTGGCAAGGATTCTCTCAACCTTGAGAAGTAACCTTGAGAGGCATCTCTGCCTAAGGGGAGATCCTGGTGTGCAGTGCACTGCCATGCAGGAGAGCTCTACAGGCCCTGGGCTCTCCACTATTTATGGAGTAAGGTAATTGGCTTACAGTCATATTTACATACTGACTACAGACGTTAATTTCTTCCAAATTTGGCTTGAGTAGGACATTGAGGAATACCATGGCTAGATAGGTGCATTGTTCAAATTAGCTGTTGGCTATTGTGTTGTTATCTTTCTCCCCTGAATCCACTTTGAGCCAGATGCAGCCATCATGACCAGACACATCTGTTACAACTGCCACTGGTGGTTATCACTTGAGCAGGGTTCTGGGAAATAAAGGTCAGGTTGGGGGGTGGTGGGAGCACACCACCACACTCCATCCTGTGACTACAGTCAATGCATCTTACCCTCACAGAGTGCTGGTACAGTCACCTCTTGCCTCTGTGCCATAAGTAGTATATTGATAATTTTTTCACTTATAGATCCACAGTAAGTAGATAGTAAAGCACTGCTATTTGTTATGCATTTATGTACATGTTTTGGGTGATTAGAGTTTGTTTTATCATGAAACAAGTATTTATATAGAGTATAACTATAAGCAATAGACATATTAGAGTTAGTAAAATGACAACAAGGGTGAGCGTGAAATTAAACAGTGCCCTTGCTGTTGGTAACCACCCAAGAAGAGTTCCCAGCCAATGTCAGCATGTTATGGAATAGCCCAGCTGTGGCTCCCTCCCAACTTCTGCTGAAAATTAACCCTGTCCCAGCCGAACCATTCTTTCCAAGACATGGTGTATCTCTTCTGTATCATGATGAATATTAATTAAGGGACTTTTGTCCATTGGATGTGTTCTAGCAGTTTGTAGTAGTTTCTTCACCAATGTAAGATTAATTCCAATGGGGGTAGGCAATAAATCTTGTAACAATTAATAACATATAATTGATTCATTGATAACATGAATAATTAAAGTTGCATCCCATAATTTTAGTAAAGATACAAACACAAGTATTTGAGTGATTACTTGTATCTACAGTAAGGGTATCTATGAATACAAAATCAGAAAAGGTTCTCATACAAACACATCTTTTTCCAATACATACAAGTACAGTTGCAGGGATTTCATCGGGATGTATTTCAAAATGAGAAACATTTTGTTCAGTGTTAAGGCAAATGTTTTGGGCTTTGATGGTGTTGCTCTCACAAATAAATCCTAGTTTTGTTCCCATATAACGCTTTCATTAACATCAATAAGTTGCCATTTATTTCCACTTTGTTGAGCTCATAGTCTGTGTTCTAACGGATAGAATATACCTCCATTGTGATTTAATCCTAGCACAGTGATTTAGAATATGGTGTACACCAAAGCATTATGCATTGTTAAGACAAAAGGTGTGGCCTTATTGTTGATGGGGTCATGACGAAATACCGCCGGGATTAGAATAATTATTTTTCAAATTTAGTTGTGTTATCCCAAATTACCTTACAAATTTCAGTGGATAAGGTCCCCTCTTGACCTTCTCTTGTAATTGCTGCCACAGTAAATTGCATTCACATTAGAGCTTGGACACTACTAAGAGCTAGAGAAACATTATTTTGGGCTGCACCAAAGTGCATCCACAGTGGATCTTCCCTTTCATGAATACTTTCCCTTTGAGGCAATATGTCAGGTAAGAGCCATTGGTTAGTTCCCAATGCTCATAGAGAAGCCTGCAATGAGTGTTGTAATTTAAATCATTTGTTGTTGTGCTCTGTTTATAGTAGCATGAGCACAGCATTTCCATTTGCCATCCTGTAGGATGCTGTAAGAGAAAACACAGCAGGGAGAGTCCAAACAGGTGTTGCAGAGGCTCACAAAATTATCTTTGGAAGGTTATAATTTCAAAAGTAATTTATTCTAATAAAAAATAATTTAGTACTCCAACAACTTTAGTCAACTAGAGGTTCCAGATGCCAAGTGGAATTGAGTACTACATAGCTGACTTAAGCTTAAGTTCTAGAAAGGAACTAATACAAAATACGTTTCACTCACCAATCAAGATTAGGGCTCTCAATCTCAAGGAGATACCTCACACAGTGCCTTGAATCAAGGGGAAAGTCCTCGACTGCAGACCCACCAATCTGAGGAGGACCAACACAGTTTGTCCTCCAGTGGGACCCCATTTATACCCCAGCCAAATCTGGTCTGCGGTCAAAAATATAGTCATATTAGTCTTAGCTTTCAAACAAGACGTGGGTCTAATGATAGCCAGTTGTGTAATCCTGGTGTGACCAAAATTAGCAGATGTTGTGGTTACCCGAGTTAGGAGAAGTTTGTCAGAACAAGCAGAGTCAGCAGATGTTTTTTATATTTTTACCAGAGTTAGCAAATCTTGTGTCTCGATGGTCTTCATCAGGGTGCGTGCAACTGCCACAACAGGTTACTCTGTTAAAAAGAAGGAAAAATCCAGCATCCGCTAATTCTATGTTTTGCACCATTGCTATCGGTAGCTTCCCAGGCAAGTGGGGAATGAGGTTTAGTCAAAGTCACGGGCACAGTACCGATGGATGGTAGATTGACCATCACAGGCTGTCCTGGCTGTAATGTCATTGCATATTCTCTTTTCCCAGTAAGTGGAGCGCTAAGCTCAATTTTACAAAGAATGCTCAGCTTACAGTCCTTCCAGTGGGCCCATATCGATTATTTAATTGACGGAGTACTTTGAGAAGTCATGGATCCCATTGAGACTTGTGTGGTTTGAGATTCCTTTTCAATAAGCCATTAGCTCTTTCTACCATCCTATTTGACTGAAGGTAGCATGGACTGTGGAGTATCCATTTTATTTCCTCTTTGTTTGCTCAATATTGCACTTCCTAGCACAAAAAAGTGAGTCATTATCACTTTGGATAACATCAGGAGTAGGTAGATTTGAGAACCAAAATGATTGTCCTTGCACTATATTTTGCCTGTTGGTTTTCTGACACTTAGTCACCCCAAGCAAGCCAGAGAGTACTTCTACCCCTGTGAGGATATATTAATATCCTGGAGACGATATGTATGGTCCAATAGAATCAATTTGCCATGTAGAACATAAAGTTTTCCCCTCATTGATACATAGACGAGCTGCTTTAGCACAAAGATCTGCTTGTAATCTCAATCTACACTGGGGACATTCTGTAAGAACAGTTTCACATGTTTTTCTGTTCATAGGCCAGCCTTTGTGCAGCAAAGTAGAGGGCTTCTTCACCTGTGTGGCCTAGGTTTTGACGTAACCATTCTCCCAGTTCATACCACTCAGTATTTAAGGTGATTTTCCTAATTTTAGTTAGCTTATCGACCACTTGATTCCACTTTGTGGCTGGTTTTACCCATCCCATCTTGAAAGGTGTTTTCCTGACTATGTCTGGTAATAATTGCCAGCCTTTTCTTCTCCAAACTGGGGATCTATTTACTTCCCAATTCAAGGTTTCCCACTGACAGGACCACTGTGTGGCACCAGCCCACACAATATAAGAGTCTCTATATGTGATTTTTGCTGCATTCTGTGTTGCCAAAAAACCTGCTCTTATTTCTCCGACTTGTGCACTGCCTTCACCTTCTTCTATTACTTGTTTGCCAGTAGTAGTATCTAACGCAACAGCCTTATATTGCCATTTACCGTTTACCCTTTTTGCTGAAGCATCTGTAAACCAAATGTTTTCTGTTGGTGTACCCTCAGTGAGGGGTAGCACATCCAGAATGGGTGAAGGTTTAATAGGCTGCTGTAATGCTAAAGGGTCTGTGTTTTTGAGCATCTGCATTCTGGAAATGTTAGTGTGTCCTTCAATTAATTGCATATTTTCTGCAATTCCTGTTAGGCGAGCATAACGCTTTCTGATAGTGGTTTTTTTTTGTGCAAGTCCTTCTGTGGGAGAAGTCTCCTTTTGGATTGCTTCTAGTGAACTAAACAGTCCTCTAGTTTGCACAGGTCATCCCTGATTTATTTTCCCAACTTGTTTAACTGCTTGGACTAAAGATAAATATCCCTTTGAATATTCCCATTCAAAGTATCATTGCTGTGTTTCTTTAAATGCTGTTGAGCTAAACAATACAGGTCTTTTTGGCTCATCAGGGTTAGTTTGAAACAGGTCACAGTAAGAAGCATGTTCAGCAAAACCCCATTCAGCTATAATAGAGTCACTAGAGTGTACTGGTCCCAGAGATTGATATGTTTTTAATTCTTCAGTTAGAGTTTTGACCACCTTTTTATGTTCTTGTTTCCACTCCCAGGGTTTGCCTTTCTGTAAAAGTGAATATAATGGACAGGAAATGACAGGAAATCCAGAAACATGCTTCCTTAAGTATCCTAAAGTTCCCATTAAGTTTTGTAACTCCTTCCTTCATGGGGCATTTGTAGCTCTTCAATTTTTCTTAAGGTATCTGTAGGAATCACTGTAGTGCCTGCTCTCCACCAATTACCTAAAAATTTTACTTCTTTACTTGGTCCCTGATGTTTTCCATGTGGAATCTCATTTTCTGCTTTATTTAATGCTTGCCATACTCATGCTGCCACTTCCCCCACCTTCTCAGGGGAATCATAGAATCATAGAGTGTTAGGGGTTGGAAGGGACCTCTGGAGATCATCAAGTCGAACCCCTCTGCCAAGCAGGACCATAGAATCTAGGGCAGGTTACACAGGAATCCATCCAGACGGGTCTTGAAAGTCTCCAGAGGAGGAGACTACAACCTCCCTGGGGAGCCCATTCCAGTGCTCTGTCACCCTCACAGTAAAGAAGTTCCTTCTCATGTTGAGGTGGAACTTCCTGTGCTCTACCTTGCATCCATTGTCCCTTGTCCTATTGCAGGGCACAAGTGAAAAGAGGTTGCCCCTTTCTTCTTGACACCCAGGCCTCATATATTTATACACATTAATTAGATCCCCTCTCAGTCTTCTCTTCTCTGGACTAAAAAGCCCCAGGTCTCTCAACCTTTCCTCATAAGGCAGGTGTTTCAGTCCCCCCAAAATACTAAAAAATACTTAAGGCACAAAAGCCAGCAGGACAATGCCCAAATAAATATCGCTAACCACAACAGGATGCACAGAGCAGGCCTTGTCTCCCCTCTGGATTTCAGGCCTGCTTGCCTACCTCTGTCTGAACTTCTGCTCCACAAGGAGCAGAACTGCTGCTGCTGCCGTTAGCAGACAAATGCGGTGCTTGGTTTCTGGCCAGAAGCCACACGCTTCATTAGAAAGGTCTGACCAAGGGCAGAAATGGGAGCTGTCACTTTTACACATCTACAAACCAAGAACACACCTTACTCTCCTACTTCATTATATCATGGAAAAAATCAGTCTTGAAGCACTGAAGTGAACAAAGTCTAATTTCCTGCCTCTCCCAATAGATGATATTGATATCAAACATGCAGCAACTTTCCAACAATGTTCTTTTGAGGTGTTTAGAAATGAATCTTTCTCCTCCTCCTTCCAGCTCCCCATCTCAGCCTGACATAAGTATTAGAGCAGGGGTCCTCAAACTTTTTAAACAGGGGGCCGGTTCACTGTCCCTCAGACGCTGTCGGGGGCCGGACTATAGTTTGGAAAAAACCGACAGGGGAGTCGCCCACCTCGCTGATGCCGCCGTCCCCCTCCCGAGCCCGGCCACGCAGTCCAGAAAGGGTGGCCAGAAGGGACTGAAGGAACTTTGCCGTGCCAAGGCTTTGCCGATTCGATTGGGGGCTGCGGAGGACGGCGCGCGGATTAAGTGGCAGGGAGTCATCTGTGGCTGCTTGGTTTCCCCCCGGCTGGAGTGGGGAGGATGGGGAGTTCTGTAAATACCCGCAGGCCGGATTGAGGACCCTGGAGGGCCGTATCCGGCCCACGGGCCGTAGTTTGAGGACCCCTGTCTTAGTAGAATATTATAAGGCTTTGTCTTTCATCTATATGTACATAATGTACTTTAGATTATTACAAAGATGGAATGCTTCATTTGTTATAGTTCACATGTGCTATGCACATGTTTGCAACTCTGCAGGCAGGTTTATGATACACCTGCTCTTGCTTTTTCCTTAGGGAACAATGTTTTTATCTTCTTTCGAGTAGAAGTCTATAGTGGCAGAAGCTACGCTCCTAACCTCCTGGGAAGCAAACACGAAAGAGTAACAGAAATGTCTGCATCCTGATTGTGTTCAATCAAGGTAGGACAATTAAATTTACTCCATATGTTCTGATGTTGTCCCATTTAAATCAAGACTGTATCTACAGATTATCACCTTGAAGCGCCTCCCAATCTCAGTTTCTGTTCTACTTGCATCTGTTCAACAGAACTTAAAAGAACTTGTATAAACTAGAAATACAACTTAAAACAGCAGAATAATCCTTAGGTTGTATCTGGGATTACCACAGTTTAGAGAAATAATATGTTTATTATTTTAAAACACTGAGTGTTGCAAAGGAGCACTTATCCAAAAGGCTGAAAATGTAGGTTATTTAAGGTATAGTGAACATCATCAGGAATATTAAACCTAATATTCGTCTTACAAAGCTTTGTATACTTAATGTTAGCCAAAGATATCTTGTCAATTGTTACTGTGAAAAAGGAGGTAGCAAGAAGATAATCCCATTT
>JAVSBS010001204.1:0-27032 GCA_033124195.1 Coracias cyanogaster
AGAGATGCTAGGAGAAAGGTTGGACTTGATGACCCTGGAGGTCCTTTCCAACCATAACGATTCTGTGATTCTGTGACGGGGACACCCCAAAGTGACCTCTTGCTCCCCAGGGTCTCAGCACAACCAAAGCAGCACCTGACTACAGTGAGGTGCTAAAGCCACACCACTTAAGCCAAAAATAATAAGTCAACAAGCAACACCCCTTCCACTCTATTATCCCTTGCAGAGTCACAGCTCTTCTCTTTGCTCGACACTGAACCTGGAACAGTCAGAGCCAAAAGCACAAGCCTTTCCCTGCCAAGATAAGCAAGAAGTGCCTCTCAACCCATTTCTTGATTCCATGGTAGTCAGATGGGATCAAATTCTCTGGAAAGAGAAGTACTTCTAACTTGCCATCAAAAGGCATTCTCAGCTATTGCAAAAGCTGTTGTGGTGACCCCAGTGTTTGTTGCCAGTTTGGCCCAGGCCAGAAGTTGGCCAATTGCAGGGGTTATTTACAAAATATTGGTTTCTTTGGTTTACAAGCACTGACATATTTCAGGAGGAAGTGAAAGTGAATCACTGCATTAGATAGTTTCATTGTTTTCCCCACACGCTGCCTTCTCTAGGCAAGGTTTATGGCAACATTAACTTAAAATCTCTCTGTTAAGATCATTCACTGCCACGGCTAGAGAGCAGAATGTTGTGAGGTAGGTAGAACAATACATTGCACAAGGAAAAAGTACAACTTATAAAGACAATAGGAGCAAAAATTGCTTTGCTCTTCAAGGGCTACAGAGGTATGTAGCACGATACAGAAAACTGCCTTTGGTATGGAAACTCCTCAGCCCTGGGTAGCAAAGAGCATCCTGTGTTCTTGCTATCGGTTTAAGGAAGAATCGAAGCCAGAAAGACAGAAAGCAAAGATGACTTTTTCCTGCTTATTCTCCTGACATGCATGGCCTTGTGAAGAACAGCTGAGGGAACTGGGGCTCTTTAGTCTGGAGAAGAGAAGACTGAGAGAAGACCTTATTGCTCTCTACAGCTACCTAAAAAGAGGTTGTAGCGAGGCTGGTGTTGGTCTCTTCTCCCAAATTACTAATGATAGAATGAGAGGAAATGGCCTCAAGTGGCACCAGGGAGGTTTAGATTGGATATCAGGAAGAAATTCTTTACTGAGAGAGTGGTTGGGCACTGGAACAGGCTGCCCAGGGAGGCGGTGGAGTCACCGTCCCTGGAGGGGTTTAAAAAATGAGTAGATGTAGCACTAGAGGCTGTGGTCTAATGGCTAGAGAGGTGTTAGGATGAAGGTTGGACTTGATGATCCTGGTGGTCCTTTCCAACCATGATTCTATGATAACCTTGCTGGTGTACAGCGTGACAGGATCTTCTTGGGGGATGCTACAGGCTCTTGTCACAGGATGGCTTATTACTGCCTTTGTAAACCCACTAATTCCTGAGATTTCAGCATAAACGTTGGAGGCAAGAATGTCTCCATGCAGGAGATTTCAGGAGTTACTTCAGTGAGAAGAACTGAGAGGCAGGTCATAGCTTAGTCATTGCTTATGTCCCAGCTAATGACCGTAGGGGATGTGCCAATAAATCTGCAAAAGAAGTGAGATAACCTCTGTGAGCTTCTCAGGGGTAACAGTCAGTCAAGGCTGTACCTACTGCAGCTTTGAAAGGCTGCAGCCAGAGGTGGTAACAGAACTGAGTGGACAATAATTGTAATTTCTCTCTTCTATATTCATTCCATAAAATCTACAAGCCAATTTCTTTCCAGCTCAAGCTGCAGAGAGTCATTGCTAGAGATCAACTTTGACCAAAATGGAAAAAAATTAAGAACTCCTAAAGATCCAAGAAATTAGTTATACAACCCACTACACTGTAGAAGGCATCAGCAGTTTTCCTTTTAACTTCCTGCCCTCAGTTCCATAGAACTTCAGTTAATTTTGAGCCAAAGCATTTCAAAGCTCAATTCTTCTGCAGAACCACCTGATGGAAACTAATTGATGGGAGAGAAATTCAAGCATGAAACAGAAAATGCTTTTCTCCGTATGTATTATTCACACTGTGGTGAGAGAATCTCAAAATGCGTAGTGGGAACTTCTAGTTCATCTTGTTAGCATAAATTTGCCAAATACTCTGAAGCCACGCTGGTTTTCCCCTAAATGGCCAACAGTCGCAGAAAAGAAAGGACATAAAAAGACTCAAGGGTTCCTAATAGTAACAGACCAAAAGGAATAGATCTGGAATCCACAGAGAAGGAGAATCTTCTACTTGGTGGTCCAGCTACAAAAAGAAATCACCATCCAAGCTGACATAGCAAGCTCAGGGCACCGAAGGGTCTGACCTTTTCCTTTTCCACCACTCAGCAAGTGCCATTAAGTGGGAGGAACTGACATTACTGAGCTTCAGGAGAAACGCTGAGCAATAGTTCTGTGCCTTCTGCCAGGCGATCGTGATCAGACTGCAGCCTGCCCATTTGCTTTTCTCCAAATGAGGAAGCTCTGTTTTGATTTTTCTTTTTTTTTTTTTTTCCCCCTCCTTTTTAGACTACAGCATAAAAACAAGCCAAGAAAACAGATATAAATGTCCACAACATGACAAGATTATGTTGCAGAGCTGACACGTGGGAAAGTGAGAGAGGAGCTGTACTGGTAACTCTTAATAGAAACCACAGCCGATAAACAGTAAGGAACAGGGAAATCTGTGCTTACTTCTCACAGCCTTGTTTATGCTAGCAAAGGTTTGGTAATGAATTACTGGTAAGTGGCCTCCTCTCATGGAAAATTATTCAAGCAAGCAGGTGCGACTTCACAAACATTTATCTCCTGGCTGCAAGGCACTCCAGGAGACGAGCTGAAGGCAGCACAAGGCACACGTTCCTCTGCAGATACCCACAGTGGGGTGTCGAGAGGTGGTGGCACAGAGGCAAGAGACTGCTGGGTGTATGGGAGGAGGGAAGGTTGCACCCCCTCAGGCGTCCATCCCACTCAGTGCAAGCACCAGCCCTAAATGCAGCATCCTAAACAGTGTAGCCCTTGAAATCTTACTGGCCTCCGTGAAGCTTGTTTTATCTCTCTGAGGATGAGGCTTATTTTATCACCCTGAGAAGCCCATTCCTAGATTACTTGAACACGAGGAGAAGAGTCCCCTAAGGTAGGATTTGAGGAGTTCTGGGTACCACCAGCTCCGTGTGTGACTTCGGGCAAGCTGCATCAGGTCTGAGTGGTGCGGTTTTACAATCACATCTTTCCAGGGCTCTCACACCACCTTGGTTCCTCTGCTTTGCCCACGGTGGCAGCTAAATCCCATTTTCGGTTGCAAAAGGCTCAGGCACTAATACAGCACTCGTCATTTCAGCTCCTAGATGGATAAATACTCTCACTGCCACTCTAAGCTGTCACAAGGATTTGTATCTGCCTTCATTACATCGCTTCCAGTCACAGTATAATTAAATCCAGTGTTGCTTTAAGTCTCAGTGAGCAAAGGAAAATTCAAGAGATTAATCAGAATATTTTTCAAAAAGAGTTCTAAAAATATTCTAAATAGACCAGAAAACCAGATGAGTGGCATTCTCATTTATTACTGAGCCAAGCTCTGGATACAACAATCAATTGACTTGATAGATAACACAGATCTTCTGCCTCTCCTCCTCCATTCTATAAGCACTTCTTCAGAGCAAGAGCAAGACAATTCTCTCTATTATTGTCTCCCACTGGAGTTTATTTTTGGATGTGTGTTTTCAGCATTCTCTCAAGGGGTGTGCTGTTGTCATGATTTTGAATTAGGTTATTCCTTTCTCATTGTCCCCATCCTGTAATAACAATTTTTGGAGCACATGTGTCCTAAGACACTTCCAATTCTCTCCTTCCAGAGCAAAGTTGCCTATGAGAATTTTGTTGTTGCTTTCAGGGCAGTCATGATGTAATTGCAGGCATGCAATAGAAATTTCCCATATGGTTCTTAAGGCTTTTTAACACAAGCCTGGGCCAGCTTTCTGCGATACATAATCTGATGTTTACAGAGCAGTTGTAGCTGTTTAAGCTCCTCAGCTGCTTGCTCCTGATCACTTCAGCCCCAGTACCACTGGTCACCTTTATGCATCAAGTAAAACAGCTTCATCCGTGCCATCTTTAAGAGTAACTTCATGAGCTTCTTGGCAAGAGGATGTTCTGACCGTTGCTTGCATGCTTTTGTCGCAGTGGCATAACTCTGCCTGGGCAAAACTTAGGGCTGGTTTACATCAAGAGCACAAGAACAGAAGCAGACACTCAGCATTTGCAGCTGGGCCAATGGAGCTGTAGAGCAGGGACATAAATACTCCCACTGGAGCAACCAGAGAGCTCTGATCCAGGAAAATTTCAGCGCTTAGATCAGTGTCACTTTAAGCTGCTACCAAGAAGGTTTATTACAAATGTATAATGCAATAAAATAAGGCACTTGCTTTTCCTAGCGTAGATGACCTTGCAAAGGCACACGGGGATGATGGAAGAGGGCAGTCAGTGTTCCACCTGTGAATTCCTGCTCTGCTTCAAAAACATTAACTCCTGAGAAACACCAGATCCCATTTGCTGACCTTAGGGCAGCAGTTCAGCAGAGCCTGGGCTACCTCAGCATCTTCTCCCCACCTGCTCACAAATTCCTGCTCTACTGGGGGGCCTTGGGTCTGACAAGCACCAGCAGTTGTCGGCTCACAACCGGAGGGGAATTCAAAGCTCCTGACGTACCACATTCACGTGGCTGGAACACAGCCTGCAGGAGAGGTAACTCATTCAGAAATTAAGAAATAAACAAACCAGTGTAAGCTCCAGAGGAACTCAGCCTACAATTGATTGCCTGAATACACTATGAGCAAGGGGAATGCAAGATGGGCAACGTGCCTGCAAGATGGAAATTACACGGGGAAAGAGGTAGGTAGCACTGGAGAAAGGAAAGGATATTAAAAACAGAGCATCATGCTTCAATGCCAAAATTATTAGGAAAGCAAAGGAAACACGCTAGAAAGCAACATAATCCGTATCAGTCACTGGATGCTGCTCCACTGGGGAAGACTGGAGGTGCCGAGGTTGAAAGCCTGCCATTCATTATTTTTGATTTAGTGCTGCACAGACATGAAGAGCTTGCATGATGCATTGGTTGTATATTCTTCTATTGATCTCTAGGACTTAGTTCTCTAAACTTACCATCCATCACCCCCACCAGCCCCATTCAAATTCCCCTTGAGAGGAGGCGAAAGAGAAGCAACTGTCCTGTCTCTCAGGGCCAAGGTACAAATGGTTTATGAGAGCCAAGGACATGTGAGAACTAGGGTTTATCCACTACCTTTATGATGGATTGGCAGCATTTCCAGATATTACTTTCTCCCTACTAGGATGGCTCTTCTGAAGGGCAAAAGCAGCCTTGAGGAAGCTGTGCTCCCAATTCCACTTCGGTGAGAGCTTGATCATGAGGGAGGGAGGGAGAGGTCATCTCTAGCTCAGGCACCACTCACTCCACTAACACTTTATTCCACTTCCATGGAAGCTAACTCTGAAAACCTACCTCCTCCCAAGGTACAGAGCTGAGCTTCCTTTCTAGCTTGGCCATAGCCTCAACATTAGCTTAAGAACACATCGTTTTGCACACTGTACCACCCTCTGTTCCTCTTCCCCATCCAGCCTAAATCCACTCATACACCAAGGAGTAGGTACATCCAAGCGGGGGTACACAAGGAATGAGAAGACAGCTTGTGAAACGAATGCAAAACCCCATGTGCACCCACTTATCTGCTTTCTCATCTAGTATCCTCACCAGCAAGTACTATTTCTGGTCTGTGCTGGCCTGGCTGGGGAGGACTGGGTGGGCAGAAGAAGACTTATGGTACAAGCAGCAATATAATCTGAAAGTATGGTTAAGCTAGTGAGAAATTTTGAGCTAAAGAGTCATTTTTGTGTTCATAGATTCTTAACTCTCAGATGGCAGCATAAGACTTTACATGGAGGACAGATTAGTGTTCATCTTCGGGGAGGTTTTGTTTATTTTTTTAACGCTTTCACCACAACAGTTTAAAACTAGCCTTTGCTAGAGAAAATGCAACACCTCCACATAACTCTGCTTTCATCACCAGCTTGTCGTCTAGTCCACAGAAAGAGGAAGGCTCTTTTAGGGCATCAGTGGCAAAATGGGGTCACGTATGGGTATCCTCTACATATCCAATAGGTATTTTTGTTGCCCCATCCCAAGTAAAAACCACCCTTGAAGTCACTACATGACAAAAGTCATGAAAAGCAGAGACAGTTTTGCCCCAAGCAAGGACTAAGCAAGAAAATACCAAATTAATTGTTTCAGGATTCATCTCCCACATGTCCAGCTACCGTTTTCTTTTTTCTGCGCTCTGAAAAATGTCTCAAAAAGGCATTGATGGATCTGACAGCCTTGAATCCATCATCTTAATCCTTACAGAAACTCTGGAAGGATCTTCACAAAAATTCTCACAAAGCTTCTCCCCGCCCCTTTCTTGTAAAAGATGCAGATGTTAAGAACACAAAGCATTATTCATTTGCTCCCTTTCCAACATTTCAGTTAATAAAAAAAAAAAAGGAAGCCAGGTATGAAGGGGACATGTAGGTTAAGAGCAATCTGTCTATGCTCAATAAGAGAGAGAAAAAAAAGAAGTGAAATTGTATATTATTAGATGATCTTCAGTTGCCCTCTCAATGCAAGGAGCAGCAGCATTAGGAGACAGAGAGAGTTTAAAAACCTGTAAATGGCTCCAAGGGAGCAGTGCTCACTGCGGGAGGGGGAAGTGTTACTGCCCAACAGGTCACATGCCAGGAAGTCCCAAAGTTTAGGGTGGTTTATGCAGAAAAAAGGTCTTCAGGCAACTACACGAATTGGGTCTGTGTTCTGTTTCTCTGTATGTGGGATAGTTTAACCTGTAGCAACTCCCCCATGTCAACACTGGAACAGGCTGCCCAGGGCAGTGGTGGAGCCACCACCCCTGGAGATGTTCAACAAACAAGTAATTGTGGTACTTTGGGACATAGTCTAAGGGTCAGAGAGATGCTGGGATGAAGGCAGACTTAATGATCCTAGAGGTCTTTTCCAACCTAAATGATTCTATGAACATGCCATGCACAGAGCAAGAGTCCCAACACACACTTTGGAGTTAAGGCAAGCATCAAGCAAGGAGAAAAAATCAGACGCTAACCGTGCCTTCATTGGCCCAGGAACATGTCATGGGTTCTACATATAAGCTCATCCAGAACATAGCCAGAAATAACTTTGTCCAGAGGAACTGCCGTGATTAAGCTTCAGAAAAAAAAAAAAAGTCTGTTTACCTATTACCAAGCAGCTCTACTATTAACCAATTAGTGAGAGGTAGCTCAGCAGTGCTGCTTGCTGGCTTGACTATTACAGTTTAATATTTCAGGGCCTGCTAATGGGAGATAAATTCGCATTTGGGAAATTGGATGCAATTAGAGTAATTTTAGCAGTAGTTCAGAATGGAACTGACCTTTGCTTTCACATGCAGGGGATCAACAGATGTTTAATATTATTTTATTTGTCGTGGAAGAAAGCTTTTGTGTTTGCAAGTACCACAACAACTTACCTAAGGCAAAGAAAACCACAAAGTGAACTAAAATTTAAAGAACAGTCTAAGATTTAAAATTCTTAAAATCTAGTCTCATCTTTGCCATCAACTCAATGTGGCAGTAATTTTGCTTTGCTATGACTCATTTTACCCATCTTTAAGGTTTGGATGACTCAATCCCCTGTAGGCCCTGAATATACCCTTCTTATTTGACACTTCCCTTATTTGGTGTTGAAACCTTCCCAGCATTTACAGGCAATTATCAGCTTCCACTGAGAATCCACCTTGCAAAGTCAACTGAGCAGTCTGGTGGGAAATCAAGTTATTCCAATGGGGAAATTATTTTAGTAGGACAAGAAGGTCTTTTTCCAAGCCTGCTTTCCACAGCCAATATACAAAGAAGTCCTTAGATAGTATCACACTGGTCTCCCAGATAGATTTACACTAGTCTTAAACAGCACTAGCATTTCAGGGGTGACTTTAACCAACACAGCCGTAAATGAATACCATTGTCTGCAGCCGGTCGGAACTGCATGGGCATCAAAAACCATATCCTTTGTATCTTCAAGCTTATATATCTTCCTTTTCTTCTACTATTCTAGCACCCAGCAGTGCTCCCCAGTCATCTGTCTAACCTCAGGGTCTGCAGCTACCAGTCACAACTCTTGGAAGTCTGGCATTGTAGGCTTAATACACAAAGTGCTTATTTTAAACACAGACTGATGGCTTTTCTCCTAGATAATGATGATTGATTCTGTTTTCCATCCTTTGTCAAAGCTTAGCACATGCCTCGAATTTTAACTAGTCCTTCTTCTGATATTTCCATGCATCCATCTGTTCCTCTGGATCTCTCTCCTTCTCCTGCTTTAAATAATGAACTTTGCTACACTCAGAACCATCTATTAATAAATAACAGTCTCAGAGATTACACAAGCCAATTAATAGCAAAGCAGCATCAGGAACTGAAGCGATAGATGCTGCTGAATGGGAGAGGTGTGGGAGGGTGGCGAAGCTGCCAGTCCTCGTACCACAGGATTAGCAGAACTCCCGACAATAGCTGGGGGGCAAAGTTGTGCAAACAGCGGCATAAACAAACTCACAGTAATTAAGCACACGCACATTTCCGTGCAAATCATGCCCGAGCACCACGAAGGAGGGAGCAGAACTGCGTTAAGTCTCACGTTCTCTAACGCACAAAGGGAAGATGTTATTTGCAGCTGCAGTTCAGGCGCAAAGAGAAAGTCCGGCTCACTGAGCGCCGGGGATACAATACTACTGATGAGTTGTTCTCCTTTCACTTGTTGAAGGCAACACAACCGACCTGGGAAAAGACATCGAGGATCTCCCTAAATCCGCCCTGTCCTACCAGCCCCTGCATTTCTGCTGCCGTGAGCACTGATACAGCAGAACCCCACTGGCTTGGTACCACTCAAGATCTCACTTGAGGTTTATTCACTTTGCCTCCCAGGCTGGTAACACATGAAGCCAGTGACGAGAAATAAGAGTAGCAAAAGATGAAGATGATATAGGGGATACAACTCACTTCAGCTAATTGACTCAGTGGCCATAATGCAGTTCCCTGTTGCCAGGGAAAAGGGACAGAAGCCTCTATGGGGTGACTGAGCCCGTCTGCGCTCTGGAAGTGCTTACCCCTTGGGCAAAGCATCAGGAATCGAAGGATGGCTCTGCAGGGCTATACCTCTCCCCATAACTCTCAGAGGTGGACAGTACTACTCTGTACAATGGCCTAAACCTTTGATGCAGCTACATTTGTGCTTTACTCCATGTTAAGCACATGCTTAACAAGCCAAATGGTTTGCCAATATCTTACTGCGTTTGCCACCTCAGTTTGTTCCTTTTATTTTCGGTCTCCCATTCTTCTGTCCTCTCCTCCTTTCCCTTTAATTTCTCAGTCTAACTCCTGTGGTTTTTTTTTTTCCTTATTTCTCCCTCTCTGCCCTTCATAATGACTTAATCTGGCAGGCAGTGTGACAAGCGAATGAATCGAACATGGAGTTTTCCTGCACTCCAGATTCATTTGAAGATTTCTCCCAGATGCAGCTCTAAAGCCCCAGATTCAATTTCCCTTCGACATAATAACAGAATTAGTCTCGTATTGTCATACATAAATTACTTGCAAACCTGATGCCAGGAGAGAAAGAAAGAGGAAAAAAAAAAAAAGAATAGGATTCAAAGGAAGGTGTGACTGTGACTAGCAACAACAGAATAACAATAGGTGGCCAGTGGGTGACATCTATCATATCCGACAAACGAGGAGAAAGCCATCTCTATATCAAACATAAGAATTATTTACCTCCTCTTCTCTCAGCCCTTGAGCCATTAAACCTTACAGCAAGGATTTTTGTGTCTTGCAAAGGACACACAAAGTCTAAATAACTCTCAGATTGAAAAATATCGTATCTGACTTAGTTTTAGTGGGGTGGTTTTTTCTTCCATCACAAGACACCATTCACAGAAATAACCCTACTGCCTTTAGCTGGGAGAAAGAGACTGCTCCTGTGAAAGCCATTGGAGAAACGAGCTGGACAATGTCCCTTCCACCCCAGCAAGCTGGTTTAAAGACTTCAGCTGCTCCCAGACAGCAGCTCACCCAGGCTGCTCTTGCTGGGAGGCAGGACACTGCAGGTGACTATTGCAACTCAGGGCAAGCTCTGAGCCTCCTGCTCTCAAACCCTTACAGCTGCCCATGGATGGTTCAGCACTGGAAAGGATGTTCACAGCACTGGAAAGGATGATTCAGCCCATGTCATACTGGTTCAGCTCCCACCTGTCCAACACCTACAGCCTGATAAAGGAAAAGACAAGCAGAGCCAAGTTAGCCAACACTGGGATTTGCCCCTATTCTGTCTGGCCTGGACAGGCTGTGTCAAACGAGTGTGTGACATTTGTCATCTCCTGCTTCACGAAATGCTGCCTTTACAGGACTCTCTGCTTCCCAAAAGCCAAAGAAGTGGTTTTTGTGGGATTTAGGGGTTTTTTGTATGTAGGTTTTGTGGGCAAGGCTCAGGAGTTATATATATTTATATAAATATATATATATACACACACTTTTTTTTTTTTTTTTAAGAAAAACCCCCAAACTGATTCCTCCTACTTTCCTGAAGAGGCTGTCAGCTCGCCTTCATTACCACTTTTTCTACTCCAGAGCAAAAGAAGATTAACCCTTTACATCTTGCATTACACTTTCTCCATCACCGTAATATTAAGGAGCCCTTCTATCACTTTTCCCTTCCCTGCCTGCAAAAATACCTTCTGGTCAAAGTAGTCTTAATAGATACAAATAAACTGAAGCCTTCGTATTAGGTCTGCCTAGGCAGTGTGCTATGAATCAAATACAAAATGTTATCCTTGCTCCTTTGTCCATGTGAAAAGAGGCAGGACCCACACACAGGACCCACCCCAGCGCCGCAGCCAAGGCAAAGGCGGCCAAGCCAGCAGAGCTGCCATGTTATCACAACCTCCTTGATAGGGTGGGGTAGTTACTGCTTTGGAACAGCCTTTGTCCCCCCCTTACTCACCCAACCTGCCAGAGTCAACTGCTCTTTGGCTGCGGAATCACGGCCGTCATTAGCATAGTCATGCTCTTCCCTTCATTGCTCGCATTTTGTCTCAGGAGCAGGGCAAGGGAGGCGATGAACCAGAAGACAATTCATCTAGTCCAGCCTTAGGCTGAAATTTCAGAAAGTTGCTACCTACTATATATAAAAAAAAATGCTTTGTTTTTGTCTGCATTAAACAGATTTGTTTTCAGTGAGTGCCCCACTAGTTGTAGTACGGTGGGAACAGAAGAATAACAGCTCACCTTATCTTCTACCCCTGTGATTTTGTAAACTTCTATTATAACTCCCCTCAGCTTTCTCCTGGGCTACAATGAAGGGCAGCTGGAATAACAGATATGACTGACAGTTTATTCTTGGTGTACAGGTAGACAAAGTTAACGGGAGATTCACAGTTCTTTTACTTTAGTTCATTACTGGAATGAGGCATCCAATAGCATAAAACATTTGGAAAATGAGTCTTTATATGCCTTTTTCCCCAGTTATGATTGCAGCTATGTTCCAGTGAAGTTCCAGCCTGTAGATTTTAAGAGGCTGGCAGAAAGATACAACCATTGAGACTAAAATATGCAGAGGGGAGGGCTAGGTGATGGTTCAAGTGCCGGCTGATTTATAGACTTTGGCTTTGAGGCTACTGATTTGAATGCAGCCCAAAGGTTCTACTGTGCAATGGATGTTTGACAGCATTTGCTGCACGGTTTTGTTGGGTTGGGCTCGTCCCCGGCAGGCAAGGGCACTCATCTGGAAAGCCTACCTCCACCACAGATGACATTAGGGCATATGCCAAGGATTAGCAGGTGTTGTGTGGGGACAAAACAAGAGCATTTTCCTTTCCCATAAGGCTTCCTCTCACTGCAGAGCTGGTTTTATGGCTGGGACAGAGCACACCAACAGCATGCCTAGCTCATGAGTGGTCAGGAGATGGCAATCTCTCAGGCTAGCAATAAAACTGACAGCATTCAGATGAAAATAAAAGCAGCAGAGCAACCAAAACTCCTCTGTCTATGCACCCTGTCCTTTAATTCTTCTATTTGCCTCCTGCACCAAGAGGAAACTGGAAAGTCTGTAGCTCCAAGACAGCAGTGATGCATGTCCTGGAAGAGCTTCCTTGCCCCATCCGTTCAGGAGTTTCCTCACCTAAACAGACAGGAGAATTGATGCTGAAAGGCTCATTCATCAGCTCCCCCATGGCAAAGCACAAGGCTCAGCAGTGCTCCAGGTGGGAAAGTCAGATATTAATGCAGCTTCTTGTCGCACAAAGGAATACAGAGCGTAAAATATGAGCTGTTACCATCTCTATTTTCTAGCACAAGGGAGGCAGGCCCCCATTGCTGCCTGGGAGGTCTGGGTGGCTAGTGACACTGTCAGCACAAAGTGGCTTAAACCTGCCACTCAGACCCAGCTCCCAGAAAGATACTGCTTAAGATGGAGCAGACCAGCTTCTGCATCACACCAGCCTGGCTGGCCAGACAGCCCTGGGACATGCCTGCCTGGCACTGGTGGCCCAAGAGGGCATCCAGAGCACGCGTGATGACACAGCCCTTCTTTCTGCTCCTTTGACCTGTTATTTGAAAGGCTGTCTCTGTCATGACGAGGAGGAACTGACCACTCAGCGAGGAAAGAGGGAAGAAACAGAAGAAAATAGTGTCATTGCCATCCAAACACAGGCATTCAGGATGAGAGGCAACAGGGTTTTGACAAAGAGTTCAAACCCTCTGGAAAAACCTGTGGAGTTTGATACAATTCAATCAGGCTTCCTTAATAAAAGTCCATGTTTTAGAGAACAAGCAAATCTCTCACAGTTGACCACAGTTGTGATCTTTTCCCAATATTCTTCATTTTTAATTTAATCTCTCTCTTTTGGGGTCAGAAACCAGGAGCTACACCTATCTGTATCTTGAGGAAATCATGAATGTTTAAGCCTTTTGCTTCCCTCTCCACTACTGCTCACAACGTTGTTGCAGACTTACAACAGATCTAGGACATAGGCATCATCCACGTTCTGAAGCTGACATGAGCCTGAGCACTTGAAGAAAGTCAGATAAGAAGATCTGGGGAGGGTCTCCTTGATAAAAGTATTTGCAGAATGTTCCAGGTTATTTTTTCCTTTGTCAGTTGAAAGTCCAGGCTACTTTTGAGGCAGTATACTAAATGAGGGAGCCAGGAGAAGAAGAGGAGCAACAGAGCAAGCTTGACAGGTTAAAATATCTCCTTGCTAGAGAACTGCAAGCCAGACAGCTCCTAAAGATAGTGCACAATACTTAAGGCACGGGAACTGTTTTCTGGGTTGATGCAACAAGCACTTGCAACTGGACACGATGCTGACCTCAAAGCACTCATGTTTGTGACGGAACACTATTTCACCCCGTTTTTTCTGCCTGCCTCACTGCTCTGATGCATCACCATACACCAGCGATGTATGTCAGACAGTGCACGTCACTGCTGATTGCCACTTGAATGTTACTGTGAAGGCATCAATGGTAGAAGTCTGAATTCTCCTCAGAAGTCATCTGAAACTTCAGATCATATTTCCCTCTTCACCTACCAAACTGCTTCTAAGAATAAAACAACCTGACCTAAACAGAGAGAGCTTTGAATTTTCAGGGAATCTCTACAACCTCATATCCTTGATTAGGTGGCTTCTGCCCTTTTCTTTTGGTCTTTCAGCAAGCAGCAAATTGGTGGTTCAGAATTGAATAGAGAAGGTGAGATGTGGGAGATGTCAGCAAAAGGCACTTGAGTGAGCAATGCACAGCAAAACTGTAGGATGTGCCAGGTCAAAAAATGGTTCTATTACACTCCAGCAGACAGTCCACTTTGAAATCCTCCAATTAACTTCACTTTCTGAGGATGAGCCATTGGCAGGACGCTCACAAACACCAGACAACCCAACACTTGAGCATCACTTCTCACAGGTGCCTCTATCTAAGGGGGAGAGGACAGTGAAGAAGGCCTGTCTTCCCTTGTTGACCCATCCTCATTGGCTGCTGAATGACACCACTACCCCCCCACCAAAAAAAAAAAGTTATTGGGAAGCCTCTGAGTTTACAAACACCAGCAAATAAGGGTAGAATCCAGAGCACAGTCATCCAACACAGCAGCAAGCATCAGCCTCAGGGATGCTGAACTTCAAACAAAAGCCAGGGTTTATTTGCCTGTTGACAGAGCAAATGGGTTTGTTGGTCTTTCTAACCAACCTCTGAGACCGTAAAGGTCTCTCTAATCTAGCAAAGGTATAACAACAACTAGTGTCTTAAAGCTGAAGCTAAAGAAATCCAGGCTAGAAGTAGGACATGCTTTATTTTTTCCAGCAGAAAGTGTAATAACCATAGGAGCTGCTGTAGGGGATGGAGTGGATTGTGTCCCTCAATGTCCTGGGTCAAGACTGCCCGTCTCCATTTTAAACAAAAGACGCATAGAAAACCCTAGACTCCCTTACGCAAGGAAATATTACAAGATAGATAGGGACTATAATTACGTTTCATGCCATGGCTGTACAGAAGGCTAGAGTACTTGATCTTAATGTCCTTTTTGCTTTTAAAAATCTGCAGCAAATTTAACTGATCTTTGGATCACCCACAGTTTTGGCTTCAGACCAGCTTGGAAAAAAAAAAAAATCAAGGTTAGCAAATCTGAGCTATCAAACTAAGCATTAGCTGTTAGTCCATAACACGCACAACTCAGGGAAGTCTGAGCAGTTGAGACTCGTGAAGTTCCTGGCTGAAATCATGGCATGTGCTTGGGCTGATTTCAGGTCTGACTCTTCAACACAACTGAAGCACACATGGGCTGCCCATCTGGATGTGGTGCTTGCTGCATTTTGATGACTTATTCCTTTGGCACAAGAAGATACAGCTGCAGGTCTCCTCCTGGCCTCATTCAGTAAAATGCTTTTACACCACAAGCCTGGCTCAAGACACTGCAGGTGGTGGGGGCATCTCCCTGAGCAATCAGAGCCCACCACATCAGCTCTGGAGCCTGCTGGGGCAGGCACAGCTAGCTGACACGGTGCTTTAGTACTGCACTTGAGCCACATTTGGTCACAACTGCTTCGACACCCCAACGGGAAAAATACAGTCCTCAGCACCTTCCTCCTGAAAAGAAAACCGAGCGGCTTGGTTGTGTACTCTGCCATGAAAAATTAAACAAGATTTCCAGAAATAGTAATGAGGTAAACTGGCAAATAAGTGAAATAATTTCAGTGTAAGCACACTTTTTTTTCTGCTTCCAGACCAGCCCCGATACTAGGCAGTCATTCTTTCACCATCTCTGCTGATAACCTGGCATCCCATGGCAAACTTTTTCTTTCCTGTTTTGTCTGGCTTGAAGCCCCTGGAACTAGCAAGGCTGCGTAGGGATGGTCACACAGCTTGTGTCCGCCCAGTCTGGCTCATGTGATCTTAAAGAGCAGCAAGATTGATTTAGGTTGGGCATTAGGAAGCATTATAGGATGGGAGAGAAGCACTGGAAAAAAGTTGTCAAGAGGAGGATTAAAATCCATCAAGGAACAGTTTTCCATACAGTTTAGGCAATCAAGAGTGGTTCGGCTCACACCTCTAAGCCTGGAGATTCTTGCAGATCCAAACACATGGGAAGCTGTTGGAAATTTAGAAGATGCTCTGAAAGGAAGAAATTAGGCTGACTTTGAAATCACCTGGTCCAGAGTAGCTGGTACTGCATGAAAACCCCACTCTCATTTCCTTCCAGGAGGTGCCAGAGCCCCTCAACAGAACTGAAGGAGCTTTCCATAGCAAGAGGATGGGAGATCTCTCTCTCCTCCTCCTCCTTCCACCTTCCATGAATAACGTCAGCCATTGACCTTTTCAAACACAGCGCATGCTGTAAAATATTACGTTACAGTTATCAGCAGTACCAGTGGAAGAAGGGGCTGGGGAGAAGTGTCAAGCCTGCTAGTGTGCCAGATAAAGGGCTCTGTGGTTGTAACAGCCTACAAGGAAATTTTACGACCATATCGCTGGCATTTAAAATTAATATAGTTATTAAGAGAGATACTGTTTTACAGCATAATGGCTTTTTAACAAGGTGAATGCCACGAACCCCTGCCTCAGAAGAGGAAAAGGAAAAAAAAATGAAGTATGGAGAGCCTCCATGCATTTGTGCCTCTTGAAAGAGATCATTAGTGACAGAGAAGCTTTAAGGACCAGAGAGCAAAGAAACAGGACAGATTTAGCCCAAAGATGCTTCCATCAGTGTGATGACAGGCTGGTGATGGACTACTCCAGGGCCAACAAGCTGTGGTTTCATCTGTGCTTTCACTCTTCCTCTCCTGCCCTCGTTTCCTTGGCTATTCAGAAAGTCTCTCAGCACAGAATGGGGCTTGCTTGTCCGAATGGTTTCTGCCTAGGGCTCCAAAAAGCATCCCTGGAGCTAGGGCACGGAGATGAGGAGCCTGCACGGGTTTTAATTCCTTCAACTTTATTGCTACATTTAACCAGATTTTTATATATATATATATATAAAAATATATAGCTTAAACCAATGAATCAAGAACTGAGAGAGTAATTTTGCCTCTGGATGGCTGCTAAAACATTTTTTGCAAAGCCATCAGATTAAATTCTGCTAAACCAGGCATGGTCTCTTCACAGCAACATCCCTAAAAAATGCCGCAGACTGTGCTGCTTCTTCCAGAGGCTGCAGCTATTTTGAACAGTGCCAATATTTTGAATTGCTGCCTGCAGACACAGTTTGCATTTTGAAGATGTCTCCTTCAGGGAGCTGTTGCTTACACAGGCTCAGACTGTGATTGGTTTTGCTACAAACCGGATGCTTTCAAACCAGGGTGTAATTACATTCCTTGTTAGGTAGAAAGGCTTTAACACCAGAATATTGTGCAACATTGCTTTGGCAGAAGCCTTGCTGCGGAGTAGCTGGAACGCTGTCCAGCAGGGCAGGAAGGTCTATCTCTAGCAAACTACTGAGCTCTCAAACCCTAGAATCTTCGTTGGATGCTTTTAGCATGGATGCATTGGAGGATTTTAGCTGCCCCAGGGCCCTTTGTTGGGCTGCAACTGTTTAACCAGGCAGTTTCCCTCACACTCTAACAATAGCCACATTATTTGCAGCATCACAAATCTTTACCTCATCTGCAATCTAGCCCAGCAAAGGACATGGATCATCAGTTACATCATTAATACAGGTATTGAATAGCTGTGGACCAAAATAATCCATCCCTGGGGAACCTGCTTGAAACAGCTTTCTCCATTGATACTGTGCCTTGCACTGCATTTTGAGCCCCGCTCTCATCCATCTAGCACGCGCCCCATTAATTCCACCTCACGAAAGTTTTTCTTAATCAAAATATCAGGTGATACCAAGTCAAACGCCTTAGAGGAAAGCAAGGCTATGCTACCAACGGTGTTGCCCGTATCAGCCAGACCTGTACACCTGTCAAAAAAGACAACAGGCTTGTTTGATGAGACCTGCCTCTGAGGACACTATGCTGACTCACGTTAATTTATTTTTATCCTCTGATTCGTTCTTGCCAAAATATCAGATCAGCCATTCCTCTACATAGTGCAGGTTTGACCTCAGACTGCTGCTCTCTCACCATCTGGCTTGTCTCTTTTTACCCTTCTTTAAATCTTGCAAATCTCAGGATTTGGCAGAAGGTTTCCGAGCAAGGACTACGAAGGGTTGTCATCTCCAGCTAGGTTAGAAGCTGTATAATCAACAGACACGTGCCATGCCCAACCATACAGAGCTCATCTTTCAAAAGGCCTTATTAGCTAATGCAGCAATATGGCTTCTGGACACCAGAGCTGGCTTGTGTCCAGCCAGATCAGAACAAGGGCAGAATGAGCTCATGTCTGTCTGGATCCATCCATGTATATGTTCCCGTAAGGGAGGAAGAATTTAAATTAACACCTTGGTTCCTAAGTAGGTTTCAGTGCATTTTGCACATCTCTGGGAGCAGATCAGAGCCATACGTATCGTACAGCTAGATATCAGGGATGCCTTCAGAGGGACAGGAACGTTTGTTTGGTTTATTTAGGTATTCTGACACACAAACCAATGTACAAACACGTCAGCATTGAGATAGTATAAAGGTGGTGACACAAACTATTCTTCGGTTATGAGAACAAAACTATTTTGAATATTTTGTCCCTGCATTACGTACCCAGAACCTTTGGAGAAGCAGCCAAATCTAACCTCAGCTTAGCTGTGTGCTGGGGAAGGAGAAAGATGCCTTAGTTCCAGATTTCCTGTTTTAAGACTCAACAGGGTGCTGGGCCAACTCATTTCAACTATGTATTTTTTTTTTTTTACATTATAAGGTTGTTGTAGATGATCCTTGAGGTCCCTTCCAACCTGGCATTCTGTCATTCTATGATTTCTGAAGTTTCCCATGTTGTTCTTTCCTAAAATTGAAGGTGCTCTCCTAAAACCTCACAGAAAAACAGCCACCCAGACAAAGGCTTGAGAATCTGGGAAGAAATATTATTCCCAGGCTATCCCTTGGCAAGAGATATCTTCCCTTTTGTGAGTGCCATCCAGCAGAGCCGGTAAGCAAGTATCAGCATCCTTCTGAGGAAAGGGGAACTATCCAGCTCTCTGAAGCTAAATATGCAGCTGCTAGCACTTCAGGACCCCAGATGTCAACAGTTCTCCATCTTCTTCATCCTGCCCTAGCAGAGCAATGTCTGCTGCAGCCTAAATGCTGCTGAGGCACTGGGCCATGCAAGACTGGCAGGGCTGCGCTAGCCCAGAGCAGAAAAGCAATGTATCTCCCTGCTTTACAGGCAGCAGGCACTCCAAAAGTCTTTGCAAGGCGAGGGAATAAATAAACTCTGAGTGACACAGGTTTTTAACAACAAAATCATTCTCTGGACAGAGTGTGTAATGAGTTCCAGTCAGTGGAAGTTATGGAGGAATAATTCCCTAGTACCTGGAGCTAGCAACCACTTCATGGATGCTTTTTATTCCTAGGTTGTAAATTGATTTTATACATCATTTATCAATGGAGGCCCGGCTATATAATAGGTATATTTTAATATTTATGCCTCTCCACCCTCATGCTCAGCAAACAAATGGGAACAATAGGACACGGCTGGTGTTACAAGTCACTGGGATATCTCTTCCTGCTCCTAGGTAAGGGTGACGAAGGTCTGCAAGTGACAGATAAACCCAAAGAAATTTGATTATGTGATGCAAAAAGAATGAGGAGGATTAAAGAAGTGCTGAGGGCCTACATTTTGTGCTACATTTCCATATATTGCCTTGATAAGGCAAAGGCACCAGCACACAGAGGGACACACACACCCCCACCACGTCCAGGAGGCACAAAGCCGGTGAAGGCGGCATTTCCCCAGGACCTGCTCGGTCTTGAGGCACTGAGGAGGGGTGGGGGGGATTTGTCTGTCTGGGCAACTGAGGCTGTTGCATTGTAATGATTCCCCCAGATCACGCTAGACGTAAGGAGCTGAATGCAAGAAGCGGGGAAAGGGATACCCCCACTTTGGGCAAAGGGCGCGGCTTCTGCTCTGCGGACAGCTTTACTATTCTGCGGGTGTGGAAGGATAGGTAGCAAACTGTCCTGACATCTCAAAACACTGACCTGCCCTTCCTTCAGTGCTCGCTCATCTATAGTTTTTGGTTTCAGTGGTTTACCTGCTGGGAAGCAGCTATTCTGAATGTTTTCCAAAACCTTTCATGCCTCTGTTCCTTCTCATCAAAGCTGTAAGTAAAAGCTCTGACAAGTTTCTTCTTTCGTGCTTGGGCTATCAGCGATATTACAGTGTACTCCAACAGGACTCCTGCAGAAAGATCTTGTGCTAAACCCCAGTGCTCCAGGGATGAAACATTAATATTCAGCACAGAAGCTAGGAAAATACATTTACTCCCTACTCACAGCTAGAGCCGTTCTTCAGGCAGCTACATAATCTGTGGACACTGTGCTATTTTACTTCCAGAACGGAGATGAAGACTCAGAGCTTTCACGCTGGTTCTGCTTCAGAAAGCCACAGTTAGTTCATGAACCAGAACCACCTTGGCTGGCTGCTAACAAAACCTGGGCTCTGTCCTTTAGTGTGACAAGGTACCCTTCCCGAGTCAGAACCGAGGGAGCATCAACTGCAAGAATATCTCCCCATTATTGATGTTGATTAGATGAGATGTACTCTATGTCAAATACTGTATTTGTTTATAGATACAAATACAATCAGGACACGTCACAATCTCAGCCCACAACAGCAAAGCAGGAGCAGCTAAAATCCACACCTGTTTTCCTTCTGAACCGCTCATGAAATATCACAGTTAATAGCTATATCTTGTTAATATTTTGCAGCTTCGCTTAGCTGTGCGCCTGAAATTGCCCTGCCAGCTCCCCAGCAGCAGTTTGCCTTGGGAAAAAAAGAAACAACAGAGGAGTGAGATGATCTGATAACGAGCAGTACAGCAGAGCACACCTATGGAACCCTTCTTGCTTCTGCTTTAACCATGAACCCAAATACCCTTTTCCAAGGGCATGCAAGGGATCAGAATCTGTGCCTTGTAGGCCAAAACAGAGCTGAAAGTGGTAGTTACAGACTATAGCTTAATGCATTACCGTGTCAGTCACGCATGCTTTTAGCTTGCAGCAACTGCAGTCAATGAGGTTTAACATCACGTACATTCCTTAAAAGATTAGCCACCGATTTATTTGCCTTTACAACTGGCAATTATGAAAGCTGTTGGCTCAATATGGGGTGGAGTGAAGGCTGGAGAGTAGAGGACAGCAATGGTTAACCAGGCAAGTAAACAACCTCTGTTTGACAGCATACCATAACTTCATTGTCTATCACCAATAAAGGAGAGCATTAGAGAAAATTCAATTGAGAGGACAAGGCATAATGTGGGTAATGCGATGTGCTCATCACAATCTCAGAGTCTAGGTAATGAGTGTCTGACAAATGCTCTGGAGCATGGGAGCACTCATCACTGCAAGCAGGAGGCAGAAATAAATCCACCAAATAGTTCTGCTTAGTAGTGGGAGGAAGCCATAGGGATCCTGTGGCTCTGCCTGCTTCGAGGACAGTCTGGAAGTGTCTCTTGCTCTCTTTTCCCCATTCTCCCTCCTAGCCGGTGTTCTCTTCCTGCTATTTCTCTAAACTTCAGTGAAATTTTCCCAATTTCAAAAAATCAGAAGACCTTTGGATAGCAACATGGCTTTGTTCAATCTCTTACCTTCTGATCTTAATACCCCGTCTCCTGACAGATGCTAGCTTGGCAATTACCAAGTGAGTAGAACCTGTTTATTGTTTTTTTACAACAAAATAGACTTGAAGTTATTAGCTAATTAGATGACAGAAATTCGCCAGCATTTGCCTGTGGTATTATAACAGTAAGAGGCCAGATATGACAGATGGAGCTTGCTCAAGATTACACAGCATCAAAATTTCCTTTACTTCTGATGGTCCCCTCTGAAGATTTCAGAGGCATGCAATTAAATAACTACTCAGAACTGGAAATCTCCTTTGCTAGTTACAAAGTTGATGGTGGAAATACAGAGGCCTGACCTGCAGCGCAATGACCAGCTATCATTTCCAGGGCATGGGCTGTTTCCCACACACCTGCTGTGGCTTCCCAAAGGAAAGCAGCCGTCAGAAGGAAGAGCTCTGAATGCCTTACACCTGCTGCAGGAGTTGTGTGGAAGCTATTAACAAGAACAATCCATTGATGAAGACCATAGCTAAAAGAAAAGGTGCTTGAAGATCCCGTCTATTCCTTCTCCATTCAGCACTCTGTGGAGATGCTGCTTTTTCAGGTTATGGCATTAACAGAAAGAACAGAAACATTAGCATAACTTAATCAAGGCAATAGTTAAATATGCAGACATCACTGCAAAGAAGGTAATAAAAGCGAAGCACGGGAGGAAGAAATCTGAAGTCAGATAATCATGACCATCTACATTCTTCCTTGTTTGTTCCATTTCTTGAGGAGATTTTTAGAAGGAAAAGTGTATTCCGTCTGAAAAAACTTGCTCTGTCAAGCAGGAATGACTTCCCGACCCCCCTCACTTTCCCCATAGGGATGTCCAAGGTCACTTCACAGACTTATTCAGCACGAGGGTCTCTGAACTTACTAGCCTTAACATGTCAATTTTGTCCTCCTGGGTCACAGGCCTCCTGGGTCTTAGAGGGGCTGCAGCCCACAGCAATCTTGGGAGACTAACCAGAAAGTGAGTGTTGGAGTCACAGCTATGCCCTGAGCAACACTGGCCTGACAAATGTCACCGCAATACAGCTGGAATGCTGCGAAGCCAGAGAGGGGGGCTAAACTGCCATAGCCTTGTCCCTCCCAGGAGCCAGGGAGTTTATTTAGAAAGACGCATTTAACCATTCCATTTAAAGAAAAGCTATGGCGTCAGCAGCGGAAGCTGAACTTGAAAACCGATCTTTTTCCTACCATCCCCTTCAGCAACAAGGCTGGCATGTGAATCGAGGTCAAGTTTGTTTTCAAACATAAGGACAGCTTCGATGGGCTTGGGTTTGTGCCTCCACCAGCGCAGCTGCACAACGGGATGCTCTACGTGCAGGTCAGTCTGTACACTTGACTTGTACCTTCTCAGAAAGAGTGAGAGGTGCAGGTACTAGAGAGGAAGCAGGAGGTCCAGGCTCATTTCCCGGCTCTACCATAAGGTCCTGCAAGATCCCAGGTAAGCCACTTAAATTCCCTTGGCAACTACTTGTGTGAGAAAAATCAGCATCGCTCTTGCCTATGCTGCCCCTCAGTCACGAGGTGTTTGGGCTTGTTTGGAATCAGTGCTAGCATGATGGAAAGCTGGTGTTTGCAGGAGCCAGGGACACTGGTGGAACATAAGTAACCATAGTGATCAAGGCTAGAGCACGTATAAAGAAAAAGAGCATCCGTAAAGCTCCACTGCTGGCACTGCCCACTCCCCAGCTGCCTCATTCAGAGCCACAGTCTCAAACCCCTCCTCAGTGACTGGTATCAGAGTCATCTATTAAACACCGCATCTTGACAAGCAGTGGTGGCTGCCTGCTCCTGGAGAAGCCCCCATCCCTCCTGCTTGGGGTTCTTGCAGCACAAGCAGAAGGGGACAGGACAGGTACAAAATTCACAGCCCTCTCTCTGTCCTCTATTCCCTCCCCATGACCCCAGGCAACACATCTCAGTTCTGGGAGCAAATCAGCTCCTCTGAGCCAAACACACAGCCTCACATCTTTGAAATAACTCTGCAACACAGGGCCCAGCCTGGCACCAAAACATCAGTGATTAAATCTAATATCCTAGCCTTTACTGTCCCTTTTTTCTCTCTCAATTCCCCCTAAACTCTTATTTATCCTAAATCAGAGTTTTAGCCTGCAGGCTGGGGGGTTCCCTGGCAGCACTGAGGTCTCTTCTTTTTTTGTGAATGGGCTCTTCTCTGGAGGCTAGCGTAGAAGCATTCTGTTCACATTGCAAGAAATAAGCAACAAAGCTACATAAGCTTATAGCAACACTGAATACCAAGAAAAAAGGTGTGTAAATAGGCAGCAGATCCTTGCACAACCCCTAACACTTTCTAGTGGTGTGGTTTATTTTATGCCACCACTTTTCTATTCTCACTCTGGTGCTTAGAAGGATGCACAAAGTTAAATAGGTCCTGATAACTCCCAGCTTGCAGGGCAGGGGGTCGTTCCTCTCCTTGCTCTGCCTGTCTCTGATGATACACTTGTACATGGAAACAATTTTGCTCCTAGATGGGAAACATACCCTCGCCTTGAAAGATCAACCCAGCTTCCTCCCAATGCATTTGTAATCTCTCACTTCACCCTCTGAAGGTGTCAGTCAGCAGCAGAAGTGCCACTCGCCTCCTGTTCTTGGGCACAAGAAGGGTGTGAAAAGGCGAAGAGATCCCAGCACCCTTCTGCACTGATTAGAGTCAAGGTGGTGTTATGAGGGAGAACACCAGGACCAGAGAAGGCAGAGGCTCTTTCCTCCTACACACAGCACCTATGTTGCAGGCCTCAGCTTGGGTGTCTCCTTTTTGTGAGACAATGTGTACTGCGTCCAGCTCTGGAGCCCCCAGCACGATAAGAACGTGGACCTGCTGGAGCACATCCAGAGGAGAGCCACAAAAATGATTAGAGGACTGGAGCACCTCACCTATGAAGACAGGCTGAGAGAGCTGGGGTTGTTCAGCTAGAGAAGAGATGGCTCCAGCGGGACCTTATAGTGACCTTCCAGTACCTGAAAGGGGCCTATAAGTGGGCAGGAGGAGATCTGTTCTCACGGGTCTGTAGCAACAGGACAAGAGGGAATGGTTTTAAGCTAGAAAAGGGTAGATTTAGGTTGGACATTAGGAAAAAGTTATTTAATATGAGGGTGGTCGAGCACTGGGGCAGGTTGCCCAGAGAAGTGGTGGAGGCCCCATCCCTGGAGACATTCAAGGTCAGGTTTGATGGGACTCTGAGCAACCTGACCTAGTTCGAGATGTCCCTGCTTATTGCAGGGGGTTGGACTAGATGGCCTTCAGAGGTCCCTTCCAATGCATTCTATGATTTCTGAAAGCAGCAATAATAATAAATAACATATAATGCTTCCTGTCACTAATTTGCTGCTTTTAACCACACCAAGATCCTTTGCAATGTCCAGAGAACATGAGAATCTGAAGTGACTCCAGCTGTTCACTTGACATCAACATTACACATCTGCACTCTGTATTGTTGTACAGACAAACATTGTGCAAAACACTAAAAAAAGGGAAAAAATAGTCCCTGCTCCACAACACTGAAAATCTAAGCAGGAGTTTTATCTACCACCCAATATGGAAGCAATTCTCTCCTCTGCCAGTGACTTCAGAAACAGCATGGCTTTTCAGGGGACTATTTCCCCCATGAAACTGCAAGGACAGTGCTCTGCACATTAGCCCTCCCTGCTTCTGCTCCCCGACCTATTCCTAAGTAAAGAAGCGATTGGTATTAAAAGCACTTGCTTCTACATTTAGTGGCCTTCATTACCACTATGGCTGAGGGGTGGGTGGATACAGGAGCTAAAATAGCATCACTGCCTTCTTAGCAGAAACTGCCCCATGGGGTAGTGCACTGGGGAATCTTAAATACCTTTAAGCTGCTGATAGAAGAACCACCTCTCCCACCACAGGAACACAACCATTTCTGGGGTGAGACCTGGAAACTATCTAGCAGCAAAGTGACACTGTGCTTTAGAGCCATGTCTCCTTTTGATGGTAGCCTGATGTCAGCCAGGAACCTTTAGTAAAGCACTAAAGCTCACAGCATGTGTCTGTGTGGTTGGGGAGAAAGACACACGATAGTTGATTGCAGGGCAGAAACTCTCTGTCTGTAAGCTACAGGAGGAATCCCTGATAGCCTCATTCAACAAACCCTCAGGAAAGAAATGAGGTTGAACTTTGTATTCATTGATTATGGTTTCTCCAGACCTTCAGTAACACCAAAAGCTCACATTTCACCCAATCCCTTTATCTCTAGGTTTTTTCTGAGCTGCCAGAAATCATTTTTCTCAGCTCATAAACACATTTCCATTTAGGAAAAGAAAGTAACCTTTGCTGCAGAATTGCTTCACCCTTCTCAGCTGTGAGAGCTCCTATTCTTCTGTTGCCACAGATAAGAATTTCCCAAGGGAGATGGAAGCTGCAGGAAGGGAACACGGATTTAGTGTGCACTGCAGATTCCTCCTCCTCCCCAAAATATATCCTGGTTTGTCACCCCGTTTGGTGTTAATAAAAAAAGCCTCAACCACCTTCATCCTGAGCAACAGTTTATTGAAAAATTGTTACTGAGAAATGGTTGATGTTGGGCATGCATACAGGGCATGTAGTCTTCTTGCTAAATACCACATGTGAAGCAGTATTTCTGTTTTGCAGATGGGGAAGCAGCAGCACAAAAGGATGAAGAAACTCCCATATCGCAAAATCAGGAAAGCCATATCAAAACTATGCCCATTTTCCCACTCTTTAGTGCACATTTCAGAGCCTAACTGGTTATCAAGACAGCACTTTTTAGATCTTGAAGTATTTATTTACATATTTAGCATCTTCTGTATGCAGGGAAATCTCAAAGGCACTTTTTCACTGCATCCAATTTGCTAGAGAAACAGTATGGACCAATTCTAGTCCATCTCAAAAGAGGTTCTCCTCTATTGGATAGAAGATTAGGATGGCCATCAGTAACTCCCCTGTAGCCATCAGACTGTGGGAATGGAAGAAGATGCCTGCCCCTATTCCAATGCTACTTCTATCTATGAAAATCTAAAGCTTTAGATCCTTGATTCTTTGTCTTCTCTTGAGAGACAGTGATAAAATGCATTCATTACCTCTACTTCAGTAGATGGAAAATGAGGAGAAAGTGGTTGTTTATTAGATGTCGAGAAATACCAAACCCTTTTAACTTGTACTCTAAAAAAAAAAAAGAAAAAAGAGAAAAAGGTAATTTTCCAGGAAGCTCCTGTCACTATTTGAAAAGAGAGAGTAAAAGAGACTGCTTTTATTATCTGCTTTATTTATGGTTACTTCATAACGACACAGACAAGTACATTAGTTGCTCAGCCACTTCCCTGCTGCTGCCTTTGTACAGACCAAGGAGCAATCAAATGTATGCCTGTTTGCTGAAAGTTGAACTCAATACTCAACTAAAAGTGGTTTTCATGGGTCTCACTTGGGAAAATGCAGAGTGCAGAGAGTTAATGGAGATTTACCTGACCCCGGACCTTAGGGCAACAGGGTTTAGGGAGAGAGGTCAACTAAGGAAGGAAAAGGGAAAGCCAGAAGTGAGTTTTACAGGGTTTCCTACCTCTTTCTGGGCTATTATTCATTTTAAAACTGTCAAAGGAGAACATCTTGCCAAGATGGGAAGCAGAGGTGAGTCTGCAGCGCTGTCACCCAAAAGAAAAAAGGGAGCTAGAGCGCTGTGCCACAC
>JAVSBS010001204.1:27132-63627 GCA_033124195.1 Coracias cyanogaster
AAAAGGGAGCTAAAGCGCTGTGCCACACTGCCCGTGCCTTGGTTTAGGCTTGAATTCTCTAGAGCCAAGGGGGTTCAGAAGCAGCACGGTTACAGAAGGATTGTTCCCAAATGTGATTGACAGCCTCATTTCTCAACACAGCATAGGATCAAGGGTCAAACCCAGCCAAGTACCAGAGACAGTTGGGGAATAAAGAAAAAAAATAAATAAGTGAGGGCTTTAGATTTGAGGCCAGAGCATTATGGTAGGCTTGCTTTAGGATGCTTCAGCATCAGGTTAAGAGGTCAGTTCCCAGAGCAGAACAAACACAGCTGTAAAACTGCAAACCTTTCCTACAGGAGATCAGCTATGGGGTCATGAAATTTGGAATTGTTTTGAGGATCTAAAGAAGATGGTTTGGATTTAATATCCTAGTCTGATATTTGCTTTAATTGAATCAGTGTCAATGTGAGCAAATGCTGGAGAATAAGGCTCAAAAGAATGGAGCAGCAGCCCTGTCTCAATCACCATCCTCCTTCAGGACCTTCTTCTGGTTTTTTTCATATTTGAAAACAAACAGAAATGACTTAGATGTTATACATTGTCTAGCCAGGGTCAGAAGAGCCTGCTAAGCTAATACTGCAGATGTATTTGTCCAGTCAAGTGTGTAACATTGCATGGCAAGAGCAAAGGATGGGGATAGGAGGGTAGGGCATGAAAGAACAACAAAATATTCCTTCCTGACATCCTTGAGAAGTCTGAGCTGTGGCATTTGGCATGGAAGCTACAGCCATTTAAATAAATCCAGAGGGATTTTTTTGGTGTTCAGTATAGATTTTTTTGATCACCCTGTACACACTGATACAGTACAAGGCTTTCTTGCTACCAGGCACAGACAGTTCTTAATTAAGTGGCTTAACTGTGTAGTTATTTATACTGCACACAATGATCTCTGGATCCAGTTTCTGTATCACTCGGGTACTGTTGACTTTCAATAGCAAGTGCTTAAAGAGATTGGAGGTCTTTTATGCACAGCTGCTTAAGGTGAATGAACAATACATCCCATGAATGTTACAGCAGCCAAGAAAAGAGAAGCCATGTGGCTATTAAAATCTGTTTCTAATAATCCAGAACAGACTCAGAGCTATCCCAAATACCCTGCTATAAGGCAGAGCGTTAATATGCTATTAACCCATTGTGGAGCAAGCACAGTGGATTGCTACAGCTATGAAGGAAGTTGGGAGCAAAGCAATGTGTGGGGAAAGGAAGGGCATGAGCATCAGGATCTCGGACACTGGGGCAGGATCCTGCCCAGAAGGTGAGAGCTAATATTTATGTTAACATCTGCTTGGCTTTTTCCCTTCAGCAATTTTCCCAAGCATTCTCCACTAAAGAGCTTGTAGCCGCCCTGCACCTACCTCAGAAGAAAGCGATAACCAGTATTACATGCTGAGAGAGGACTGCGGCAGGTTGCTATTGAGGGGGTCGCCTGGTTAGTGTATGGCTTCCCACCACAACCTGCTTGACACTTGTTTACTCAAGCACAGTAAGAGTCAAGCCATTTGTCCCCTTGCCCATGTTCCATCTGGTCTGACATGGCTTCAGACATGAGGTTTGAGGAAAAGGGAGGAACAACCTCTACCAGCATGTGGGAAGCGACAGGGCATAATGATCTTTGACTGGATGAAGAGGAAGCTGGGAGAGAGGCAAAGAAATAGAGGTTTGTATTGGCATGGGGGTGTCTCCATAGGACAAAACACCGAACCCTTTCCGATGCGTTTGTTAGCAGGCGGATAGCTCTTGGTATCAACTCTGCAGCACAGCTAACTATGAAGGTTAAGGGGCTTTGGTCTGACTTCAGAATAAACAATCCATTATCTTATTCATTAAATAACTATCCTGACTTTCCGCTAAGAAAGCGCTGCTCTGCTGACTCAGGCAGATTCAAACACCTAAGAGCAGGATATTATTTGCACTATCCAGGGCAAAGATGTGGTCTCTGCATCTGTATTCATATAGAGTCCAGCATGGCCAGGAACTGGTAAGGAAGGGCACTCTGGGTACCACCCTCTCTAAGAGAAACTAGAATTAGACAATTCCTGCTTCTCATTTTGTCCTGAGCAAGATTCCTTTCTCTGTTTGGGCTTTGTGTTGTTCTCACGTTGCTCTGTATCATTACGTTGTCTGAGTGCAGCGCTCGGCAGAGCAGCATCCTGACAGGACATGACAGGGCCACGGTTTCCTTATCCACTCTGCCATTACCCGCAATGTGATGGCTGCCACAGCAGGAGCTTTTTCACAGACATGATGCATTGAAGAAAGGTTGCACAGGGAGGGAGGCAATATTACCTACCAGGTGTTACATCATTTCTGTGGTTCATGACAGTTGTTTATCGTGGCATTCAATACCTGAGACCATAGTGGCTGTTAAGGATGAAAGAATATACAGCTACCCAGCCGAGAAATTATGTCAGTACAGGAAAGAGTTGCAAACAGCAGCAAGACAACAAGGCAGCAGCCTGAGTAGGACTGCCTAGAAGTTTCTACAAATGTAAAAGCACTTCTATGCTAGGCACGGTACATATCTAGAGACAGAAAGAGTCCCTGCACACAGCCTGCTGCCTAAAGGTAGGAGGCAAGCACAGAGTGGGTGAAAGGACTTAGTTTGGGGAAATGAGTCTAAGAGCAATGAGGCACTATTCCATGCCTTCATCACAGCCCAGCAGCCCGTACAGATGCTTGCCAACATCTGGCAGCAGGCTACACCAAGGCACATGTGTCACACCACACATGCATGTCCACCACAAGTCTTCCTTGAGGCATCCTGCCAGGTGACAATGCTGCCAAGAGACCTAAGACAAATCCACTTGGGCTCCCTGAGAGCCCTCCTCAGAGGCCCAGCCAAGCAGCACACTCCAGACAATGAGCAGCAGCACAGGTCACCCAATCCTCCCCATCACATCCTCCTGCCAGCACACGGGTCTTCCTCTGCTGCACACAGTCCTGCCCGTCAGCTGAGACCATGAGCTGGCTTAGAGTAGACAAGGCCAGAGCATAGAATCATTTAAGTTGGAAAAGACGTCTAGAATCATCCAGTCCAACCTTCATCCCAACATCTCCCTGACCCCCAGACCATGTCCTGAAGCGCAGTGGAAAAGTGGGCCAGACACCAAGCAGGCTGTCTTGTTCCGAAAAGCTGATAAGAATAGAAAAGAAGAAAAAAAAACCCCAGCCCACAGAGCACTGCAGCCCCATCTATCTCTGACACAAGCAGGTACATTGGGCACTAAGGAGTTTGCTGTTAGACATTTTCCCTCTGCTGATTGATAACATTTCCAGAACGTTATTAACTGCACTGGACTTTCACACTGCAGGGTGATCTATGGAGCAGTAGCAACGTTAAAAGTATCAGGCGCTCCAGCCATGGATTATAGAAAAGGGTAAAAATTGAAGCAGTTCCTCAGAGCATCGCCGTCTGTCAAGGTGTGTGTGCACCCAGGGCTTGGAGCATGTGTGTGGAATGGAAGGGAGCAGCCGAGGAAGGGCAGCTGGCTGGCTCAAGGCATCACTTCTCTTAAAAATGAAGACACTTCAATTTGTTTCCAGTAGCCCCAGCTGCTCACAGGAGTGAGAAATTGGGTGACCACAGTCAGAAAACAGAAAGAGGAAGGAAGAGAGGCAGGTGTTGGAAGGAGAAGCAGACATTTTCAGAATAGAAATGTCAAAGGAGGATCCTGCTCAGGAGACACTGTTTTGGAGACCAAGGGCAGATGAGACCCTTGGTTTGAAGGCAGGTGATCCCCATTTCCCACTGCAATAGCTAAACCTCTCTTGGAAGTAAAGCTGTTGTGGAGCTTGAACCATCTTACCAAATTCCCTCCCTTTCTTTCCTCCAGCTGAAACAATTTTCCAAGCTTAAGCACTAATGTATAAATCATTTCAGTCAACCTACAACTAGCTTCCATAATTTGTCAAATGTTCATCCACTAAGAAACACTGCCTTGCTCCAGTTTCAGAGACCTAATTAAATCATGGCATGAAATGGAAAAAGCCATTCTTCTAACAGGACTGAGCTGACCTCAGCTCATTTACTCACTGATAACCATCATATGGAAGCACTGAACACCCCAGAGGGAAAAGATGCTGCACATCCCATTGATCCCAAGCTTTCTCCTGATTTCTCAAGCAGCTCTTATTTTTTTTTGCTGTAGGACTGCATTCACAGCTCAGAAATTACCTGACCAGCTACAAAAATAATCTCACTCATGCACCTCTCCCAAGGAGCCAAAGCTGTAAGAAATCACAAGCGTGGGCTCTCGTTAGAGACACGGGCAAGCCACAAAGTGATGCAGTGGGAGCCCAAAGTGGTGTTACAAAAGGTGACAGTTATTGCTGTTGGACAGCATTTGAAAATGTGAGTAATCATCAAGGTGTCATTTGTATTCTTCCTCTGATCAAAACAGGGAAGCAATGGACAGCAAAACATCAGCTTCTGCAGGGGAAATATGTGGAGGTGATGAAGAACCCCCAGCACTGGCTGTGAGGCATCCAAAGCATTCCCCAGCTGTCAAGAGAAATTTAACTGTTTATAGCCTCCTGTTCCTGTGAGCCATTAAAAAACAAACAAACAACAGCTGCTTCCTTCTCAGTCTCTAGCAGGACTAGGTTTGTTGATTATTAATTCTGTTTGGCATTTAAATCACCGGGGTACGAAATCCTGATCCCAGACCTTGTGTTAGATGCTTAACACTCCCAGAACAAACATGCGCTTGCTAAGCCAATGCACTTACAGCCTCAGAGCGGCTAACTATGGCACGATGCAGCTCATCTAGAAACCTTAGCACATCCAGAAGGAATCAATGCAGAAGGAAATTCATCATCCTTATCCAGCTAGGGGAAGTGAGACCCACTAAAAGCCAGGCAAGGTTCCTGCTCCCACACATCTACCTCCCAGGTTCCCTGGGTCCTGCTGTCTCCAGCACAATGTCATCTTTCCATGCTGCTGCCAACACTCAAAGCCATACCTTCTCTTCTGGCAAGGGAAAACAGATCCCCAAAGCCTCTGTGATGGCACGGTCAGGGTGGAGAGGGTAAAGATGGGGTAGAGGAGCGCCAAGGAGATCAGGCCAGATTTTCAACGGTTGCAATTATATGTGGGGAGCAGCACAGAAAGCCAATAGCTCATTAATGTGTTCTCTGAGCTGAGGTCCATCTCCCATTGGGATGTGGCCACCTGATTTCCATAAGCTGCTTTGGAAATGTCATCCTCAGCCACTGTAAAATGAAAAGGCCAAAGGAGAATTTCAGAAGCCTGAGGCTTAACATGAGCAAAGGGAGTTGTTTCTGCCTGTGCTTCCAGAGGCTTGTGCCCTAAGAGGAGTAGTATAATCTGTCCCACTGGAGCAATGTCTCTCTTACAGGGTTCTCCTGTCCGCTCATCCATTCATTCCTCCTTCAGAGGAAGGTAGGAGGATTTCTATGTTCTGCCCAAAGACATGTATGCCCTGTTCCCCTCTGCTCAGTCCGAAGCATGAAATATTTAGTCAGGGGATTAGCTGGGGCTGCTACATTGCCCCTGTCCCTAGGAAAGGGAACACTTGCCACACAAGAGTGATGAAGAAATTGGACAAGTAATGTAGCAGGGCAAAAAAATCCCAGGTGTTGCTCAGTTGAAAGAATACGGCTCCCTGGCACAAAAGCTCATTGGTCTGTCTCTGCTTGGCTGGGATCCATTCTTGCAGTGGAACTCAGACCATAATTCCCCCCTACGCAGAACATCCCAGTTATGTCCCTGCCTGAGCCTCCTGAACAGCCCAAAAGAGCAAAGCCCTTGAGAATCTCTCCCAGTGTTCTCGCCAAGCAAGTGCAGGCAGGCAAAGGACTTTGGAGTTGAGCTTCTGCTTGTGTGAATGTCCATGCAGGGCCAGAGGAAGAACCAAAGCTATATCTGCATTTTGATTCATGCAACAATGGTGCCTGGGGGTCATACTGGGCATGGACAGACACACCAGCTGTGGGCCAGAGAATGTGTCCCCCTGAAGTCACACCTGGGATGCCCACAGAGGTGAGGATCCAGAATGAAAGCTGGCATTCATGCAACAAGCTGAAAAATAAGCTGAACTGCAGCGTAGCACATTTTTAGCATGGTCAGCAAAAGGTTTTTAGATCTAGCTGTTTCCTGTTAATTCCAGTTGTCAAACTGTGGGGTGGGAGAAGGAAGATTCCATTTACTGGATAGCTACAAGTGTGGCCAAGGACATCCCCCTCCTTTAAAATCACTCTGCTCTGACACACAGGCATCCTTTCCATGTAACACATGGCCCTTTGGAAGGGGACAAAAAAAATCTTTAGCAAAACTCTTTGGTTCCCTCCCTCCCCACAGTGAAGTCAACCTGTTTAAGTGTTTCTGCACTATCTTCTCCTCTCCTTGACCCATGGCCATGCCTGGGGCAGTTTTGCCACTACTTTCTTCTGAGTCAGTTAAAAAGAGTCTTGGGAATATTCATCATTCTGACATACCCCTTAGCTACAGCCTCTGTTTAAAGTCACCATCCATCTTCCTTGCTCACAGCTGCCTTCTTCTGCAGACTAGGGGGTCTGGACATAGACCACTTCAAGGGAAAGGGAGGCCCATTCCTTAATTTATTATTTGAGAAGGAGAGCAAGAAGATGAATCCCTGCATCCCCTTGGGATGGGTACATGCAGAGCTCCAGGTAAGAGACAAGAGGCTGGCTCTGCTTTCAACCAGTCTGTTCAGATCTCTCAGGCCAGACAGAAGCAGATCAATGTTTCTTTTTCTTTCCCTTGTCTTCTAAAATGCACTCTACTACCAGTAGTCCAGCTACACTGCTACATTTATTACCTCCCTCCTGCTCCACCTAATCCTTTGGCACCTGTGCTCTCCCGCCTCTTCAGAGATAAGGAGCTGTAAAATGGTGGCTTTACCCAAGAAGCTATTAGGGGATTAAGCACAGCAGATGCTAAAGAGGCATCCACACTGCTCAGCAGCTTTACCTGTGGAAGTGGAAATATTCACAAACGTGGATGTTAGAAAAGCCACTTATGTAAAGCATTTTCCATATACTGGGAGAGGTTTATTCATTGTGCCATTTTGGCACCTCTGTGCCCTTTCCCACTCAGTATGAAACTAAGCACAGCAAAAACACTCCCACTCAGCAAAGAAAGGGCTCCTTACATCTCTGAAAGTGCCATCAAGTGAGCAGAGTAACATCCTTGCTCCTGACCAGGGATTGAGGGAATGGGCTGGTTCACCTGAGCATGAGGTGAAGGGATGCACTTTCTCAAATAGCATCAGTTTTCAAAGTCTTTACCTGTGATCTGGTGCCCCAGTGAAGCCAGCTCCTCCTCCTCGAGTCCCCTTAGGCCAAGGAAATCACACCTCTGTCATCTCAGTGCCACAGAATGCCCAACGGAGGACACAGATTGACACTCCCAGCCCAAGGCAGCCAACATCATAACACACCCATGCGACCAGAAGATGCACATGGAATTGGCATCAGCTTCATTTTCAACTAGAATACGTGCACTGCAGTGCAAAGATCAAATGACTTTTTTTCAACTCTAAACTACAGAATCTTTTCTGCACAGAATCCGACCTTTAGGTGTAGCCAGAGAAGGCAGCTCCTCAGGAATTGCAGCACAGTCTTCTGACAACCCTACTAGTAAAAAAAACCCCAAACATCTTGATTGCTACATGCAATGGAGAAGAACAGATGGGTCCCTGCAGCACCTGCCTCTTTTGCTCAGTAGTCTTGACTTCTTTCATTTCTTCCTTTGTTTCAAGTGCTGACCAATAACTGGGATGCAAAACCTACCAAAACCTATTTACAGATATAAGCAGTATTTTTATTATCCAGAATTCAAAGGGGTCATAGCAGGATCAGGCATTGATCATACCTGTCGGGCCACAGAAAAATCCTCTTGTGAGACAGGCACAGGAGAAGAGAGGCATAGCAAGAACCGAGAGCTGGTTAGATCTGTAACAAAATGCAAAACAAGAAAGCTAAGCTACTTTCCAATACTTGGCATCGTGGTTCCTCACACTACAGAGAACAGCAAATTTTAGAGAAAGCTGCCCAGTGAAAGAAAAATTTTTTCCTCCTGCTTTCTCTAAGCCTTTACAGAGTTGATACAAGTTGACTTGATACAGTTATGCAAGTTGACTTTATCTATTGCAAATCCTTCTTTGTTGTCAGCACTTGGAAAGTTAAAGTCCTTAATTCTCCTACACACACTATACACTAGGTTGGGTAATACCTGTTTTATCCTGCCTATAATGAATCTCATCTCCTCCCTGGGCTGCCATGGCTTTTGATTCCAGCCTAAAACCCTGCCTCATTTTCCGTCAGCTCAGACATTCACCCCTCATGTGGTCAGACTTGTTTCAGCAAGACAGAAAATCTCAGATGATATTTTGGGATTTGCTCAGTTTTGCCACACACTGAAATGACATTGGGGTTTTGTATCAGACCAGTGGTGCTCCTTCACCAGCCTCTCCCTGACAGGATTCCTTTGCAGGAATCTACTCTTGGATGCCAGAGTAGGTGAAAGGCAACGACCAGCAACAGGATAATGCTGGGGACAAGGATGGAGGACACAGTTCTTTTCCTCTTTATGCTCCTTGCTCTCTAGAGAGCATTGGATGGCTTTGCTCTGCAGACCCACCACAGCTGCAAATTCCTTTGGGCACTGCTCCTTGCCTGCAGTTTGAGCTGGTATCACGCTGACATTCAGCTGTGCTGCACAGCTCAGACTCGCTCCTCGCCGGTACAAGGGCATATTTGCACAAGACTCAACTGTAGCCTTCCAGCTCTCAGCAGGAGAGTGCCTGCAGGGTTTAGGTTTTTCAGGAGCAGAGCTGAAGGGTATTGGCTCTATCTAATGTGTGCAAGCACAGACTGGGAGAAGCTTGTGCACCAGCATGGCAGAGCTCAGCTTTCCCACTGTTGGAACAGCACTTGCACAGGGTGATGCATCGCAAGCCACCAGCTCTCAGGGAGAGCACGTTCATTGCCAGCTGAATGCAGCAAGCCACAGACTGACAAGGCAACATCCTCTATTTGAGGAGCAGTACTTTCCCCAGGTACAGTTTAACTTTATTGTACTGCACCAAGCAGCACTAAGCATGCTGGAGCAGCTCACAACTCACTTCAACTAATGCCCCCTTCAAAAACTCCAAGAGCCCCAAGTGACTAAGTGATGCTGCAGGCCATCTGCAGCTCTGCAGGTCCTTAGAAACACCTTGACATGGCTCTTGCCTGTGGCATCTGTGTTAGTGAGGGCAGAGAGCTGCACACTGCTGCTCCCAGGCTCCTTTAGGTGACAGATGGAGGTGCCAAGAGGTAGAGAGGGGTCTGGCATGTGAAGGAGCAACAGAGGGAAGTGCCAAAATGAAAGACTCTCTGTAAGGCTCTGTGGGTGTGTCTGTGTAACAGCCTGCGTGCATCTTAGAAATTCCCTGGCTATGTCTGACCCCAGAGGATAAGCTCTTGTGTTGACATCTGCAGGGCTTGCCCCTAGCTCATGCCATAACAGCTCATGCTTTTAGCTCTGGAAGTCCCAGCAACTGAACTGGAAGTTTAGGTAAAGTCAGCCTGAAGAAAATGGCAGGAACAACAGACCCTACCATTAAACTCTGCATGGTGCTGATAACGTCAGGGAAGCCAGACTGACTACTGCCCTGATCACCCCATGTGCTTGTGCAGGATTTCAGTAGACAAATAGCAGCCTTTGAAAGAAGTGCTAGGTCAGTGGTTGTCATTAAATCCAGGCCCATGGAGCTTATGCAGACACATACCTACACTGAGCTCTCTGAATTATGCCTGGTCCCATCCCCTGCATTGTTCTTTTGTGAACTATCTCTATATCATCTGTGACAGATCCCTGTTTTGGAGATAAAACCTCTCTTCTGTAGTCCTAGAGTAAACAATAGAATTCATCAGCCTTTCCGGATTCTGAAAAATCTTCTCCAATGAACTTAGTTGAATCTCTTCTCCCAGCTTCTCAAACAGCAGCCTTCTTTGCATTGCTTCATTTGTTTGTTTGCCTTTCAAAAGTTTAGCTGCAGAATTGCTGAGCCCAACTCTGATCTCAGTCATGTGGTGATGACTTGGTGGCTTGATGCATCTGCTCAGATGCAGAACTGAAGCTGGCAATAAATTTGAGACATTGCCCTTGGGAGCATTAATTCTATAGCTGAAGGAAGGAACAAACAGAAGCTATAAACATCACCCCGATGGCTAAAGGGAAACAGCAGGATGGGAGCATTTCTTTGCAGGTAAAGTCGCTCGGTAGACATCCCATCAGAAGCTGGCATTCTCTCCATCCATTTTCCCCACCAGCAGCTGTAGCATCTGTAGGTCCCAATGCCTGAGCTCCCACCCACTGAGCCCTAACTGCCATCCGGCCATTAGAGATGGAACAGGTGCTCTTACAATACTCTTTTCCATCAGCTGCTTGTTCAGCACCCAGCCAGGTATCTCAGTGACTTTGTGTCCCCTCCAGCCCACCAAGGAGCTCCCTCCTGATCCTTCCTTCTGATCCAGAGCACCTTCCCAGCACAAAACCAAAAGTTAGTCTTAGGGTGCAGACACCAAGCCCAGGGAGCTTATTCCCTGCACTGCTATACACTGCAAAGAATCTCCAGCAAAATCACGTCCATGTTTTCCATGACCGTATTTGCAGTCAGAGGCACAGTCCCACAGCAAAGCCCCCTCAGCAGGTCAGGAGGCAGCCTGAGAGACCCTGCGAGTCAGCAGAGGACAGGACACAGGCAGAGCTGGCCAACTCCCTCCCCCTGCCCTACCACCAACTCACCTTGCCGCTATTTATAGATGCAGTATTTAAAGTTTTAAGTCTCTAATAATACATCACTTATTTCTGTGCTGCAGGCAGGCACACATTTAACTCTGTCCGCTTCTGCCTTGTCCTCAAAACGCAGAGTGGGGAGCAAAGCCAGGTTAGGATGCTGTGACGTACGCTGCTCTGCCTCAGTGGGGCTGGTGCAGGGAGACAACTTGTTTCCGCTTCAGAGGGACCAACATGTTGCTCCTTTATCAGTCTATTTGTGCAAAAAGCTGAGCATTGAGAAAGGAGATGAGTGCCTCATGGTTCAGTTCCCACAGCCGCTTCGGGAGTCCTTTCACAGCACCCCTTCCCTCCTCTTTTTTTTCAAATTGCAATAAGGCTTAGAAGGTCAGTTCTTTTTTTGGTAAGAATAAACTAGATTCGTCTGTTAAAATGCCTGACTTGGGAAGAAAACAGGGATTTACTGAGGAAAAATAAAAACATTAATGAGATCCAAGAAATAATATCAAGTCTAGAAAAGAGGAAGAATGTGGGAGTGTTAAAGATAAGAGGCTCCAATGTGGCAGGCAGGGACATTCCAGTGCTACTCAGAGGGGAACAATGCTCGTGACTTGGATTTTCTTGAGTTTAGAAAATTAGGAGATGATTTGTCCAATTCTTTGTCTACACTTGTGTATGTGCATGTGCTAAAGCTCATTTGCCAATGGGGCAGTTCCAGGCACTAGAGCTCAAGAGAGGACTTTGAAGGGAGGTGTGTTAGTGTTTGGGCCTGAGCAGGAAGGACAGAAGGTACGACTGTGCCATACTACTCTGGACTGACCTATATCAGGCCAGCTTTACTTCCCTGAGGCACTTCATATGCCTGGAGCAGCCAACTGATATCTTGGTCTCACTCCACCAGTAAGGAAACCCACAGATCTACTGGAGCTGAGTGGGGAAGAACAGAGCTCATTTCCCAAACCAGATAGAAATTCCAGGCCCCGAAGGAATACTCCATGTTCTCCTAGTCCAAATGAATGCAGACATCCAAGGATGCTGCTGAAATCCTCTGTTGTCACTGAGTGCTGCATAAGAGCTGGAGAAGGGCTCTCTTTCCCCTGCCTGCCTCCCGTGCCCCCTCCCAGTAAATCTGAGTGGACTGCAGCATTAAACAAAAAAATGTTACCTTAAAACCTCCTACGATTAAAGGACAGGCAGTGTAATTCCATAGCTGTTTAAAGTGAAATCCATAAAGGTTAAGTTTAATATCAGGGAGATGAGATTTCACCTCACTGGAGCCATCAAGTTCTTACAAGAAATCTTCAGTGGTCTTTCCCTTGCCAGGACCCAGGGCACACTCCACAGCCTGGCTTACACTTAGACTAGAACTAGCAGTTGATGGAAAACTGCTGGCAGAGGAGCCCAGTAAGCAGGCACAAAAAACATTCTTTAGTCAGAGATCAAAGCTGGATGCATCTGCTCATTTCATGTTGTTACCTTGCACTGCCTTTGAGGACTGCTGTATTTAAAAAATGCTTCATGGTTTATAATAGTAGTTCTCCACTTGTAAATCTACCTTGCCTTGTGGTTCCCCTGTCCTCTCCATCATCTCCATCCATCCTGACCCAGTCCATTCTGTTGGGAATCCCTCTGCACTAGCTATTCAGAAAGCCTGAATACGCTTGCCTTTGAATTTGGAATTGCTGCAGCTTCACTACTGCTGTGTCACTAATGCAGTGTGAATCTGTCCAAGTCAATACAGAAATCCCAACAGGACACCCCGCTGGACATGGCAGTGTGTGCCAAGGAGAAAGAACAAAAAAAAGCAATGCTTGCTCCTCAAAAGACAACACCAGCACCAGCTGGCTGAAGCTGTGGTTGGCTTTGGCTGTTAGAATCCATAAGGGGAGGGAGAAAGGGAGAGGAGTAGGTCAGGCAGAGGGTATGATGGAGGCCAGCTTCATGCTGGAGTCCAAAGTCATCTAACACTAACACAAAACTTGGGGCAGCTGCTGTTTGAGAAGAAACCAGCAGCTTCCATTAAAATTCCTTTTCAAGCTTCTTCCAGGCTCTAACTCCAAACAAGTTGCTCCTTAGTAAAGTCTTCAAAGGATAAGTTTGTTTTGGGATTATTTCCAGGCAGCTGAAAGAGCCCTTGAAACACTGCCCTCAGCACTGGGAAGGTGTAGGACAGGAAGAACTTTTTGGAAACTTTCAGAATCTGACAGAGGAAGCCTTTACTTTCCCTTGAGATTAGAAAGGGCAGGCTAAGGGCAGTAATCTGTCATCAAGTACTAAGGAGTAACATTTATTTTCCCTACTAACAAAAATGACCATCAGGCTAAAACACTGCATGGGGACACAGAAGATCTGGGCTCTTCTCTATCACAAATTCCATCTGTGATCATGACAAGTCACGTCATTGTTCTGTAGAACAAGCAAAATAACCCTTTTCTCACTCTGCCTACCTCACAGATTTCTCAGCACAGAAAACATCCTTCTCCTACCAACGTACAGATGGCACCTGAAATCAAGAGGCTGTTTGTATCCAAGGGAGCACTACCTTTGGACCTTGAGGGGCACGGTTGCTCAGCTGAGGGTCTTGGGCTGCTGTGCAGTGCTCAGCCCAGCAGCCCATGCCCCAGGTAGGAATGCAGCGTTGCTCTACTGCTCTACAACATGGGTAAATTGTACACGGGGTCACCTGAAAAGTAGGAGGCAACAGCAGACTAGCTCAGCCTTTGCCTTCTGCAGTATAAAACCTGAGCTGGCTGTCTTCATGCCATGGTTCTCAGCCTCTGCTGGTGACCATTACCAGTGTGTAGATTAGAACCAGACCCACCCCTGAGGATGCAGAGAGTTGTCTTCCTTGATCCTGCTTGGGTCTGGAGTGCAATTGGAAAATGCAGCCTAAGACTGTCATTAACCTGACTTCAGTAGTAAACCAGCTCTGTCAGCCCTCATCCTCTATAGGATAAAATTCTCCTGCCCCTTAGCAGAGACTCCTTCAGAGCTTCATTGGCAAGTTACTTTCCCAAAAAGCTAATATTTTAAAATAAGATCAGAGCTGGCTCTAATGCATTTGTAGCTAGTTCAGAAGAAGCCATGAAAGCCACAAGATAAGCCAATAAGATATTGGGAAGTAATCACATCCTGACATTTCCAGGCTGGTTTAGACATGAGCCCCATTTACTCTAGTATACTCTCCCCCCAAAGCCAGCACCAGCAGCTCTGCTAGGAGGCTTAGAAAGCCTTGCAAGCAGGTGGATAGAAAATAACCTCTCCCCAGGGAAATTTTCTTCCTGACCCTGATTAATTAGAAGCTGCCTGATGCCCTGAAGCATGGAGATGAACACTACAGGCAGAAACCAAAGGTAGACAAAAGCTTGCCCAGGGGAAGGCAGCAGCTACCTGCCAACTGACAAGCTATGACTTGAGCTGCAAACCAGCCTGCAAGGGAAGCTAAAGACATTTTAAAGAGCATTTTCCTGCCATAAAAGCAAGACTTTGCTCCTTGGGAACCAACAGGTGTCTCCTGGGCTGAATTTCATTTCCTCTGTAATGAAAATTAATAGTAATGATAAAGACTAAGGCAAGGAGAAGCTATAGCTTCCCACCACTCCTCAGCCCTGCGCCTGCCCCTGTTATTGCAAACCCACTCCACTCAGGAAAAACAGGCAGTCACTACGTTTTAATTATGTCAGTAATACATTTGCAGCCAATATTCCCCTTGGAGTCAGCACAATAACCATTTAAACACAAGGTCAGTGTGCTTGCTGTAACAGACCCACAACAATCAGATTACTCATTTCCACAACATGTTCTCTTCTAGATAAAGAACTTTTCTCCTGTGTTTGCTCCTTTTTACTGCTACTCTCCCATAACAGGCAGGCAAAGATCTCTGGCAAAAGCCAAAACAAATAAGGAGGAACGAGCAGCTTTGCCATAAAGATAATCAAAAGCTACATGTCCAGAAGAAGCCAGGACTTCACAGAGCAGGGCCTTGGCTTTAGGCTCGGTGTGCACAGTTGTATCAGTCATAGCATTTTTTTCCTCTCAATTAGGACACAAGGTTAAAAGGGAAAGAGGAGAAAGGAGATTAATAGCCAAATTATGTGGATATTAGATATACAAAAGGACCTTTGTAACAGATATGCCAGGCAAGGGAAATAAGACTCCTGTCACCTGACACTGCAGAGTCCTTATAAGACAATTTGCATTACTTGGGGCCCAGAAGTTTATTAATAAAATAATTCAATTAATGAGTGATATGAAGAGGATAAAACAGGGGAGCTCAAACAGCATGGAGATAAGAAAAAGAAAGCGGGATTTCCAAAGAGCAACAGTGAAATATGTGAAGCCAAAAGGTGATCGAGAAAGTGGATCAAATTTTAAATTTTCACCCCCAAAAGCCTGGAGGAGCAGGAAATCCCAAGCAATCTGCAAGTCAAGATTATGGTAGAGAAGAAATGTAGTATCATATCTCAAGTAAGCTGCCTGCTTATGAGAGGGATGTTCCTTCCACCTTCTCATCCATCCTGCTTTCTGGGATATTTCCAGGAGCATGGAGAAGAAACAACCTCAAGTTTACATCTATTTATATAAAGACAGAAACAAAGTCCCCAGGAAATCATAGATTTCCCCTTCCAAGATGCTCAACTCTCCTTTCCAAAGCTCACAGCACCAGGGGAAGGCTGTCTCTGGGTACCACCACACCCCAGGGATGCTCTGGGGGATGCAGGAGGCTGTGCAGTCCCAGCTTGTGCTACCATGTCCTCTTGCCAAGGTGTTCCGGGGGAAGGTTCTTTGCAGCACAACACTATAATTTCTAATAGGTCTTCTCCACAAGCTAACAACATGAGAAGCAGACTCTGAAGGCAGAAGAACTAGTGAAAGAACTTGAGGGACAATTCTTAGTCTTCATTTAATCTAATATTCATGAATGATCCAAGGAGGGGAGCTAGAAGTCTTCTACTCCTACATCAAAATGCTGTATAAAATCCTATTCCTTTTTTTGTGGAAATAACATAACCTTCAGAACTGCAGTTTATGTGTATACCACATTCCAGAAATCTCCCAGAAATATCTCCCCCAAACCCACAAACCTCACGACTCTTCCTTGCACAGCCTGTCCTGAGGAAATACCCCGGGACAAATTGTCTGGTGCCTTAGAGTATCGCATGAATGCTAATCCAAGCCCTGAAGAGGATGGTTAAACACCTATTGTCTGAGAAAGAGGTAGAATCCAGGTAGAGCTGGGGCTACAGATCAGCATTAACTGAAGAACTAGAAGACCTTCAGATGAAGTAAGGACCTGAACCCCTAGAACTTGAACAAAGGAGGAACTTTCTGCAAAGAACCATTTTATAGCCAAGACAAGGCCTGCAATGCACACAAGTAGATCAGCTTAGCTGAGAAACCTGCTGTTTCTAGAATTATGCATGGTCCCATTCATCTCAAGGTATAATACGGACATAAATTGGCACATTTCTGAAGAAATTTTGGTGCAGGCATGCTTCTGACCAGTTTAAGTCAGAAAATTCTTCAGTGCTGCTGATTTTTTTCAAGACCTGTCAGAGGCTGGGCTTAGACATCCAGATTGTAGCAGTTCCTGCTACAGAAACATTGATTTTTCAAGAGGAAGACTGACAGAGCTTGCAGTGGTCTTGAAACTAGCCACTGATGAGATTTAGAGCAGGACATAGCCTCTATATTCAAGACCTACTTGGATTTTCTTGTCAAGGAAAAGAGAGAGCATCTGCTGAAGAGGTCTGATATACAACTGTGTACCTGGCGCTCCTCAAATTATCAGATGCTTCGTGCTGGTTGCAGGAGAGAGGGAAGGGTCATACTTATCTGGAATGCTGAGTCACAGCCAGATGCTTCTGTAGTGAGTCACATTCCTGGCAAAGTGCAGGCTAACCTAACTGATAGTGACCTTCATGTCCCAAATCATTTCATCTTGCTGGAAATGACAGCAGAAGGAAATCTGCAAGTCTACACACCAATAGCAAATCTTGGACAGCAGAGGCTGGAACTGCTCATTCAGCAGCGTAATAAGCCGTTCTATATATGATTCTAGAGAACAAGGTCAATTAAGCATTTGGAAAACAATTCTGCGCTTTCACTGAAGACAGCATAGTCTGGTTTATTGTTTCCAGCCAAAGAACCTCTTCTGCTGAAGTGAATTCAGTGCTGGTAGAAGCTGGATTGAAAATGGCTATCCTCCAAATAGAGAGGAAGGTTGTCACCCCTTTGGCCGATATGCCTCCAGGCTTTTATCAAAAATAATTGCTAGTGCCCTTCCCCAGAGCCACTCTCTGCTGAAATAGGGAGAGTATTGCATAGCAAGATTCTAGGAGAATCCTATTCATATCTAGCCACTGCTTGAAAGATGCTGATGGGCAGGTTTCAGTCTGGCAAAATACACCAGCTCTTACTTTACAGGGAACAGGTACCAAATACACAGAACGTACATTCCATTTTGAGTCAATACCGATCATAAAGAACTCAGGGAAGTGCCAGTGGAACATGGACATCCAGTACAGGCAGAATCACAGCAAGTATCTTTCCAATATCCGTATCTCCGTGATGATGCATGTGCACCATGGCCCATGCCACTTCTGTAGTACACAGAGTTATCACATCTGGAACACCTCTAAGTACTACAGTTTGAAAAAGCGACAGGGCTGAAGCCAAGCCTGCCTTGATTGTTTCCTCTCGCCCTTCCCCATGCCCCCCAGTTGTCTATTTTTGTTAACCCCGCAATATGGTAACACCTCTTCTAGCCTGGCCCATCTCAAAGATTTCCAACAAAACACCTATTTCAATTTGTCCATATTTTTCTTTTGCAATGTTCCTGCCTGGCCTTACTGCTTGCAGCAGTTTCCCCGCCTTCCCTGAGAAAAAAAAAAAAGCTGAATTACATCTCTGTGGACAGTTTTATTTTTTCCTTTTTCCTAGCTGCTACAGCTACACTGGTGCTCACCATGATCTTGTCAGTCCTGGGATACAACGCAGGAAGGTCAGTCCAGATTCTAGCCACAAAGGAGGAGGAGTAGTGCTACCACGATGAAGAGCTTCCAGCTCAGCAGGTGGTGGCCTGCATTTTGAATCCAGCCTGGCCCCCATGGTGGGCTAAACAGAGAAGGGCTTGCTAGTGGAAAGATGTTTTTTATGGATAAGTTAAAAAAAACAGATTCCCTTGCAGATTCCAAGATCCTTGTGCATTTCTAGTAAAGATCCAAAGGTAATTTGTCAAGGGATTAACTTTGATGCTACAGCCATCTCCTAGAATGGAGAATTGCATTCTGTCCCCACTGTCACACTCCACTTCCCTGCTCTGAAGGTTGCCTGCCTCCCTTTCATTACCCAAGTCTAGCACACTTGAACAAGTGTATTCTGATGTCAAGCCGCATTACCATGCTTTATCCAGCACAGGAAAAATTAAGGCACAAAAAAGATCGAGTGATGTAAGAGTTTATGCAGACCCAAGAGTCAGCCCTGGGGCATCTTACGCTCAAGGCAGCTGTGGCTTTGGGGTGAGAGGCAGCAACCTGAATCACGCAGAGCCTGCAAAACAGTTGTGCTTCCCATTTCTTCTTCCTAGCTTCTAAGGTCTTTTCAGGCTGGGGATACATTCCCTTGAACAGCAGTTAGTGTCCCATCGAAACCACATTTAGCCGTTCTGCTTCTTGGGGAAAGACTCCCTCTCCTCACCTTTCTCTGTTTCAGACCATTAATTCCTAACCAGAGCTGGTCCCTTTCAGCAAACCCCCTCCTGCCTCATGGGACCTACTGGGTGCTGCTGGGCTGGCTCTTCCCACTGCTCCTCTGCAGCCAGGACCAGGCTCCCACTTGGTCACCCAGTTGTCTATGCCCGGGGGGTTGCTGCCTCTCAGCCAGCCATGACAGGTCCCACCAGCACCAGGCATTATAAAACTTAAGCTAATCAATACCAGAGGAACATATTAAAGGGACTGGTTTGCAGCCATCAATCAGTACCATTTACACAAGAACTGTCAGGCTGAAAATAGAAAAAGAGGTGATGTGAAACAATCCTGTCTGAAGGTTTTTAACACTCTTTACAAATTGCTGTGGTGAATAACTTGTTGCCTGTATTTATCCCTTTTCAAATTGTCTCTTAGCTACAGCCATTCATCTTCATTCCTCTCTGCTTGCTCCAGACACTCTCAGCTGCTACCTCATTATTTTACATTTGTACGCTGCCACTTGGCTGTGCCTTGCTCGGATACATAGAGCAATCTCCGGAGGACAGATTCATCCCTGGGGCAATGCCTCTGGCTTCAGCGTGAATCCTACATGGCCTTTCACACACTTCCCCACATCTCTCCGATTGAGACAACATGCTCGCAAGAGATCAAAGCATTGGTACCAGGACACCTGGGTCCCAGCCAGGACAGTGCTACTAACAGCCTTGGAAAGCAAAGCACCCACTCTGTAAAAAGGTTGTTTTACAGGGCATGTTGTGGGGCTTCGCTGAAACTTTTACAATGATAGGTTCAAAGATGTTTGAGTCAGGTCAGATCTTAGCAAGCCTGAGCTTGCCCTTGCAAGGAGAGGCAGCTCAGCATGTCACAGCAGTGAACTTCTGCGCTTTGAAGCTTAGATCTCCTTCTATTTTCAACTGTCAGCAGTACCAGGCACATGACAGTTATTGCAACAGTCCTCCTTTGAGACAGGAGTGGCATACACTGGCCATTTTAGAAGGAAATTGCAAATAAGAGATGTCACTGAGAAACAGACACCACACTTAGACAAGCTTCGGCACCACTGTGTTCCAACACACCCTAGAGAAGCACTAGACATACAGCTAGTAAAAGTCTACCCTTCTTCAGCAGACTGCCTTATACCAGCTCCGATGTTTCTAGCCCAGTTTTCTCACTGCTCTATTAGAGGAGCACTGAACTCCTCCATCCTTCCATCCAGCCACAGGCACACACACCTTCACCTGCTCGAGCACAGTCCCCCTCACATCCCATCATACCTCCACAGCTGTCCTGCCCATTTTAAAAACCACAGCTTCAAAATTAAACCTACTAGTTTTTCCAGGCTTCAGATGTTCTCTCCTTTACTTGCCGGTCTCAAGTGCATTCACTGCCCAACATCTCCAGACCACTGCTTCCCCTGATTTGTACTCTGTGCTGCCCCGTTTTTATTTGCCTCTGAAAAGCAATAAGAGGATAGTGTTCGTATAAAAGACGCTATACAAAATAAACTTGTATTGTGCTACAAATCTCAGCCAAAGTACAACTAAGTTACAAAATTATAGGCTACAAGAAGGTGGTTTGAAAGTGCATACTTATGTAGGAGGGAGGACTTATTCCCTTCATAACAACCAGCACTGGGGTAAACTGTAGCTTGTATTATTCTAGTGGCCAGGCTAGAGAGGACTCTTCACATCCGCAACCCAAAAGGTCAGGTTTTGCTAGAAGAACATTGACAAGATCAAGCCCCCAGAGCTCTGGAGACTCTGTATATCTCTCTCTGGAGAGGACCCTGCTACTTAAAACAGCAGGGAGAAATGTCTTGGTCAAGGGCAGTGTATGGATCAGTGGCAGGAGTGGGACAGGCCCAGGGACTCAAATTTCTGTGCTGTGCCATCCAGAGAAAGAAAAACAAGGACAATTTGACGCAGGTCCTGTTTAGGTGTAACTGGAAGGCAACCACATAGAAGCAGAGCAATGTTTTGCAAGGGGGACAGCTTGGGGAAGAGGAATTGGCTTTCTCAATGGCAAGAGGAACACTGAAACAACCTTAATGGTTTTGTTGTGCATTTCCCAGCAAGGGGATGGGTCAGAGCTCTATCTTGCAGCCTCCCAAGCCAGTTGGTCTCCCCTGCAGCACCTCACCTTGAGCCCCTCTCTCAGCTTACTGACTAATTACAGGTACTCAGTCTTCCTCACTACTTTTCTCTTTGGCTTTACAGAGAAGCAGAATCCAGCCAGATATCATCATCATGAGGATCATTCCTCAGTTTCACCTCAAAACTTTCTCCTTTCTTCTCACTGAGACAATCTTGACTTCCCAAATAACACAACAAGGGGTTGAACACCTGAGCCTGGTGCCTGCAGTGGCCCCACGATCCATGTGCTGCCATTGGGCCCAATTTATTCAGCATCAGTGCTACCAACCTGCTAACAGACAACCCTAAGAGCTCTCCTCTCCAAACCTGGGCCTGCCTCTTGCATTATGGAACATCTCTCCACCTAGAATATTCCCCAAGCTGGAGAGCTGTTCATATAATAGATGAACGCTCCAGCTGGACACTTATTTTTATTATGTTTAATTCACTTCATCCATTGGTAATTTCCTTTTTGCTGTGTGCCTGTCAGGAATCCGTGTCTCAGCAATTCACCGAGCAGAGCAGCCTAAGCATATATCAGGCTTCATAAACAGCACCCCAGCGACTCGGGCTCGCTGACAGAGCTGCCAAGCAACACTGATCTACTGTGATCTGCCTCAAGAGGCACAGTCCTCTGGGGTCAGACAGGGTAACCGCCTTCCATCTGTACTCCCCTGTTCGCTCCTTGCGAGTCTCTCCCCAACACCCTCCCTCGCCAGCATTACTGCTGTTATATAGTGCCAAGGGTCTGTTGCAGCTACAAGTCTCAAAACCCCTATTTTTTCCGGAAGGATTTGCTCCCCAAAATAGGTGGCAATAGGGGAGGGTAAAAAGGGGTTGTGACCCACTGCTTCATAAGAGGGGAGGGGTGCGCAGAAGGATGAAAGGACTTGCCCCTTGGCACACAGTTTACAGGCTGGTCCCTTGCCAGCTGATTCCCAGGCTTTAGGCACACAACAAGTCCTCTTGCCAGCGGGGGAAGCAGGAGCATCAGCGTTACACACGCCTTCAGAAGCAGGCTGACAGCACCACACCGAATAATCCCATGGAGGTTGCACAGAAGGTCACGATAAGACTTTCCCAACGGGAGGCAGAGATAGGCAGAGCTCATCTGCCATCCCGACGCCCAGGACTGTCACTGCAAGGATTACTGTTCACCTCACAGCTAAAGTCTGAATTCCCACAAGCAGAAGCTAAAACAGGAAGCAAAGAGCACTAGAATTTGAGCTTTGTGCAAAATAAATTTTCCTTAATACGCTAGCCAAAACAGAAGCATCTAAAATTTTGTTCTCCTGCCTATGGAAAGTAAATATAGCATCATTTCTCACAGAAATAATCCCCTCCCCCTCATATTTCAACCCTTGTACATGTAATCATCTCATTTGGGGTTGAGCAAAATGCTTATCTTTCTGCTGAAAAGTATTAGTTCAATGTGGCATGAGCTCATGAATAGTTCCAGTCAACACAAATTGTATTTTCCAGCAGAGGAAAATATTCAGCCCCCTCCGTTCCTTAAATCAGTTCTAATTATGAGAGTAGAAGAATCAGAGATGCCCTCAGATGGCAAAATGAATGTTACTCTCAATACATAAAGAGAACAAGCAGAAATAAAGCAAAAAGTCTTCCTGAACAGTGAGCCCAAGGAGATGTCTGGGGTAGATTTAGATTTCTAACATCAAGGGAAAGTTATTGATGCCCTTTTCTGAGGGTCATGTGTGAAACAGTGATTGCCCTTCCTGGCCACATCCTTTCTATTTCCTCCAACAGCCCGTGAAGGAGTCAACTTGGCTTCTATAAATGCCAGGACAGCCAAACACCTATGCAAAACCAGAAACTTCTGCTTTCTCCAGCCACAACACATCATCCCTGCCTGCTGAAGAGCCCACAGCAGCACCCGCAGCCAGTGCAGCCATACCCACTAGCTTTAAAACTAGAGGAGACTGCACCAGCATCTTAGCCAGCAAGAGTTCATCATTGCCTGACCTCTGATTATTTACCTATATTTGGGTCTGGCAGGTCTTGTAACCCTTCTGCATGACGATGCAACAGATGTCCAACCTCAACTTGAAGCTCTCTTCTTGGATGGATATTATAACTGAGGGCAGCAAGAAGGAGAACGGTCTGACAGGATAAAGCATCACTCTCTAAAATTTGCTATTAAACCAGAACCATCACCACTTTAGGCTAAATGCTTTGGACCAAAGACTGATGTTTACTGTTGAGCTTTTTAGCATCTGGAATAACTTGGCTCTGGCTGCTGTTCTTGAAAAAAGATACACAATTAGCTAACAATTCAATCACACATTTCCAAACTCCACCAAAAAAAAGGCACAAGGCAACTGATAGAAGTGCTTTAATCTAGAGATCCTGGGAGAAAATCCAGAACTCTGACCAACTATCTGCCTCCACAGCTGGGACGGTAATCATGCAGGCTAACATAAAAACTAACAGGAAAAACTCTACTCATGCTAGTGTATTAAGAACAAAAGATTCCCTAAAATCATTAGAGCTCACAGCCTTTGTGCAAAGATAGAAAAAAACCACAGGTAGCCTTTGCAGTATTTTTGAGATTATTGAGCAAGAGACCCGGAGAAACCACATAATCATGAGGAAGAAACAATTGACCAAGCTGTATTTGATCATACCTAAAAATTCTGCCCTGTGCCATCATTTGCATTGGTTCAGGATTTTGAGGTGGCTTTTTTAGATTTGTCCTGTTATCCCATAATTACATTCCTCAAGTTTTCCCTTGACAGAAAGCAAGGATACCCTGTTTGCTAAAGAGGAAACTCCAACTAAAAACGGAAAAAGCCCAACAAGGACATCAAAACACGGAAGCGATTAAAGTTTACAGCCATTAGATAAACAGTCACTATGTGCTGCTGATTTATTCTGTCTTTCCCAAATCCATTTCCAAGCGATCGTAAACATGAACTCACATCTGACATTAACAGTTTCATAGATCCACATCAGACATTCAGAAAAAAGTCTGCAAAGTCTCTTATCCCAACACATTCACAACAAAACACTCAATGAAGCTGGACATTGAACCATCAGAGAACGCAAATCTAACCAGATAAGTGGATTTTTTCCCCTCCCCACACTGACATATAAATAACACCTACAATTAAAATCTAATAATTTCTTTCCTTTTAAACTAACCATGAAGGATCTTTTAGATTGCTGAAACTTTTTGCATTTCTTAGAGCCCTTATCCAATCCCACTGGCAGAAAATACAACTTTTTGCAGAATCTCCCTAGGAAAAGTAGCTCAGGACAACAATCTTCACAATCAGGGCAGCAATCTTTTACCTCCAAGGAAAGGAATTGTATTTTTAAAAAGCAGAGGAAATATTTTTAACTATACATAAGGGAAAATACAGTATAGTGGTGGTTGCACAAGGAGAAAAAAAAAGTTATTTCTTGTTCCTTAGCAGCTTAAAAACTGGCAATTAGCAAATCAGGATGTAAATGGGATCAGACTTGACAGGCAGAGCTACAATACAATATTAACACTAACAGAAAAATACGAAAAGCAAGAAGAACAATAATATTTACAGAACGCAGGTAAATATTTTCATCCAGTATAAAATGGATACATCTTAAGTGTTTGCAGCGTTACTTTCAGTGTAAATATTTGCATTGAGCTGGATCTAATGGGTCTGGGGAAAAGGCCTTGTGCAAACAAATATGCCCCCCACTACAAAAAGGTTAAATACAGAAGTTCTAAGACAAGAGAGTCAGGAAGGAGCGTGTTGAGTCAATGAGATGGTGCTGCTCTGTGTGCTCCAAGGCAGTTTCAGCTCGCCCTTCAGCAAAATGTGTATGTATCAATGCTTTGTGATACTACAGTTGCTTCCCAAAGTGGGAAATGGAGGTTTGGGTGTTGCCATCCCCAGCACATCGCTAAGGCAGCAAAGAGCTCATCTTCAGCCCAGCAGCATCAGCAGACGGATGGGCGGAGAGGGAAGATTCTGCAGAAAAGCAAATCAAGAAGGAACAGTTTGGTGCTCACTTAGAGACTGCAAAGCTTGTGGTTTGGCTTATCTTTTGAAATTGTTGGCCTTAGAAGTAAGAAAGGGAGAGGAAAGGAGGAGACCAGCAAAGTCCCCTGGCTGGCATGCAGACTTTGGTGGGTAACTTGCCCAAAGTGAGCCTAAGAAAGAAAAAAAAAATAAATAAATGCAGCAGGGGAAAATACCTTGTGGTCAATAAGCAGGCGTTCCCTGAAAGTCACACGGACACTTTCAACTTACTGCACTTCCCCACCCTGGCACTGCATTTTGTGTGGTTTCAGCCAAGCAGTGCAGGAAGCTGCAGAGAAAATGGAGCTTATGTGATCACAGCAGAGTTGTCTAAAATAGTTAATGCGATACTTCATGGACATGGTGATGCCCCAATACAAGAGCTTTATGGCCAGAAGCCAGAATAGGTAATGAAACTGGTGAGGGGTCTGGAAAACATGAGGAGCACCTGAGGGAACAGGGATTGATGAGCCTGGAGGAGGCTGAGAGGAGACCTCATTGCTCTCTACAGCTACCTAAAGGAGGTTGTGGTGAGGCTGGTGCTGGTCTCTTCTTCCAAGTAACTAATGACAGGACAGGAGGTGATGGCCTCAAGTTGCACCAGGGAAGGTTTAGATTGGATATTAGGAAGAAATTCTTTACTGAGTGGTGAGGCATTAGAACAGGCTGCCCAGGGGTGTGGTGGAATCACCATCCCTGGAGGGGTTTGGAAAAAACAAGTGGCACTTTGGGATGTAGTCTAGGGGTCAGGGAGATTTTGGGATGAAGTTTGGACTTTATGATCCTAGAGGTCTTTTCCAACTGAAATGATTCTATGTTTCTAAATATCACAGTAACACGCTTCCCGTAGTAACTATCACAATATCAAAAAATCATCACTTGAGTCACTGGATCACTGAATCCAAATTCAGCCAACCTAACAGGCTCCTCTTGAAAAAATACTCCTTTAGGTACTTTGTTGTTGTTTTGGTTTTTAAGGCACAGGAATATGTTGATGGAAAGCAAGCCTTGATCCTAAGATATTTTGATTTCCTCTTTATTTGCTGTTGAAGTAGAAGAGGATTTAGTTCAGCATTTTTTACAAGGCCATGACCAGACAATTGGCATTATATGTTCCTATAGGCAATGTGTCACAAAAGCTTTGCTGCTGATTCAGTAATGTTATCTGCAAGCGCGCTAATAAAAGCATGAGCATGTATGCACAGCAGCACCTAAAAACAGTAGAGCTAAGCAATTCCCTGGGAATAGCAATACAAGTCAGAGTCAATCTCCTTTCACCTTATGCCTCATTAGAAAAGGGGTTCTTCTGTGCCTGAACTAGGAGTTGATATTAGCTTTCAATTACCTAGTGTACATTTTTAAACACTTCCCCAATTACCTTGGCCACCTCTCTCCCATTACAGTCCCGCCATCAAGATACGGGCCATAGTCCTTTCCTAAACTCCAGTGGCATATAAAAAGCAATCTAGGTAATAACACCCGCCTGCCTATAATCCTAGGGAAATAAGACAGGTTTCCTTACCCTCTAATGTCCCCCCCACTAAGCTGAGCTTTCTTTGGTTGCAGGACTTCACTTTAGCTCGCTAATGATTATTATCTCCTCCAGCAATAAATAGAAAGATTCCAGCTTGATTCTGCAAGGATATTTATTACCCAGGGTGCCCTTTGATCCTGTTTAGTCTAATTGAGCCTGGCACACCGCTCCAGGTTGTTAATGTATTTCCACCATAAACTATATTTGCAGACAGATGGAAGTTACATGATTGCCTCCTTTCTCTGCTATTAGTGAAGCAGGCAGCTCCTTACTTTTACTTACAATTTAATTACGAGGCATATGGAAACGTCGGCAACACTGAAGCCAAGGCCCTTGCACAGATTTCAGTGCTCATTTTCGCCTTCACGCCACCCCTCTTTTCTCAAAGACTCCAAAATATCACAAAATAGTCTCTTCAACAGCATCCAGAGACAGAGATCCCTTTGCGAGCCATGCTGGGGTGGGCTGCTGCCTCGGGTAAGATGCTCTTGGTTTGTGGGGATTCAGCACAGTGGAAGCAGCAGCTAGGAAAACACCTCCTGCATTTCCCCCACTACAGGACAAGGAATAGAGGTTTTTCTGGGCACAGCTGATCCCCATCCCAAGAAGGTCTCTAGCACTGCCTTGCTCAGACACACCCCAGCTGCCCTTGGACAAGGCAGCTTGGGCAAGGATCTCAGCCTAGCTGGAGGTACTCAGACCTCATGAGCTAATCACCCAAGCACTTGTTCAACAACAGCTTTTTGAAGTGTCAGAGATCTACTAAAAATTGAGATGCTTCCACTCCTGCCTGATTTTAAATATCAAGATGCCATTAGCTGTGCTCATTGCCCTCTAGGAAGTAAATGTAGGGAACAGCAGCAATTCCTGGGCTCTTGAAATCTGTCTTTCATCTCTCTCCTCATCTCCAGCTGCCCATGCAGAGACAGACAGTGCTCTGCAGGGCCACCACAGTGCAGAGCAGGCAGGCACAGCCTTCTAGGTATGGTGGACCAGGAAGGGCTGGATGAGGAATGCCTTCTAGCCATTATATTTCTCAATGTGCTTTCCATCCCAAAGCAAGCTGCACAACAGCTATGGTCCAGATTCAAATAGATTCAGGTGCTCCTCGTATGCTGAAAAGGTGAGTCTCAAAGACCTCCTTTCTTAGTAGTGATGGCATGTTCCAGTGATCTTACAGAACAGACCTGGACAGTGACATGGTCCCAATCTGAGAGCTCCATCTGACAGGGAGCAGCAGCCCTGGCTCAAGGGAGTCCACTAAAATCAGATCCACTGCAGCTCAGCCTTTCCTGCTCTCTTGTTATCTGAGGTTTCCTTGTTTTATTTTACTGTTTTCAAATCAAAGCCATAATAAAACAAACCTGGGAGTGAAAACAAACCAAAGAGAATGGGGGAAGGGAGAGAGGAGGATGGAAACGTGACATTCATTTCCTTCCTTGAAAAGATGCCTGACAATCTCTGTTTCGGAGTGACAGTCATATTCAGTGGGATAATTGAATCCCTGTCAATTAAACAGAAAAATCAGATCAAACCTACAATAAGATCCCTGTAAAAATATAAAAAAGGAACAGGCAAATGCAAATAAGTTGTACAGGGTGGTGTAAAACACTCTTGGCCTGACCTATATCCCAAGACATGAGTTGCATCCTGCTGCGTGAAAGCACAGATATAAACCTTTTGGATAGCAGTGGGAACAGAGCCATCCGTTTCCTCTGGCTTGGAATCACTTCTGTGGTCCAACAGACCTCAAGGACCTCACACAGCCCTGTAGAAAGTATGTTACACATGAAAGAAACGTCATTTTTAGCAAGTCAAGAGACATGGCTAAATACCTGGTAGCACATGCTACACATCTGGATAGAAAGTGTTCATTCATTTCACTGTTTGCTCAGGACATGGAAAACCATCACCTGCTGCCGTGGTCCCTTCCCTCCCTTCTCCCAAAGGCTGAAAGTCAGCAGGCTGGTGCTCCCTGTCCATGGGGGTCAACTGGGAAATTCCACCCTATAATCTGTGAGATTCAAAAGCAAAACTGCCATTGTCTTTGACAGAAGCACCGACAGCACTTTTGTGCTCCCAACAGCATCATCACAGCTGCATATCTTATTCCAAACCCTGATCCAGTATGCTGGATTCTCAACAGCTGGGAGTCACCACTAACATTGCCCTACTTCTGGATTTTTGTCTCTTCTCCTTGCTTTGCTTCACCTTTCTCTCCTTCAGAAGAATCTTGCACACTTTCTCCCTTGCTTCCCTCTGTCCTGCCACCAACAGAAACCTACACTTCTCTTTTCCCTTTCTCAATTTCCATTCTCCGTTTCACTGACTTCAATTCAAGCCAAATTGCTTTATTGGTGCCGCTGAAAGACAAGGATTGCAAAAGCCATTATAAACATGTACAATAGACATTATGTAAAAAATATTTAAGGAAGAAATATTCGAGCAAATGGAATCAATATATTCCACATAAAGCATTACCAGGAATGGAGGAAAAAAAAAGAAATCAAACTCTTGTTAAGTGCACTGCAAGCCTACTCAAAATTCAGAGCTGATAACATGTCAGCACATAATCAGCAGCATTCCAGTTCCCACTGCTGTGCTCACCCTGGCTCCTGTGCCCTGACTCTAGCAGCAGCCTTTCGCAAATCAATGATCTCTTGCCATTTCAAGGATTCTGAGCTGAGAACTAGAGCAGTTTCCTTTGGATCTCTTCTTACTGCACTGCTGCTGCTAAAACTATAGATCTCCATCTCTGTCACTTCTGAATCACATTTCAGAGATGTAGCAGGCAGGCACTGAGTGTGGGGAAAAGGCATTTACATAGCAAATTTAGACCCAAAGAGAGAAGAAGGCTATGGCCATTTTTAGAAGGCAGCCTCGTACCAGATCTGCCTCCAAACATGTTGCCTTGGTTGTCTGAGTCTCCTCTATAAATAATTAGATGCCTAGAGACATTGATGGCAAGGAAGACTCACACCCAGAAGAGCAAGAAGATCCTTACAGCCCAGCAACTGAGCCATTCAACCCTTCCAGAAGGAGTCCTGAGTAATTCCCTCATCAAACTCATTTTAACAAAACCCTTTTTTACCTTACCATCATACACCCAGCTAGCAAACCTTTGCCTGGTGCACTTCAGAGGGTCACCTTGAAGCAAACAGGATGCTGTGGGAGATGTGGCACCGCTCAGCAAAAGCAAAGCTTAGAACCTGGATCCCCAGCCACCAAGGATGAGGTTTCAAAAGCTAAAAGCACCTGAAGTCAGTGTGAACAGACATTTTCAGAAGCAATCTGGAGGCTAGGCCAGTTAGCACAGGGCACAGTGGCTTTTCTGGCATGGATCTCAGGAGGACAGAGCCAGCTCCCCTCACCACTGGAGATTTCCACTTCTTCCTAACCTTTGCCTTCCTTCTCTTCCCCATTTCCCGACCCCCGTGCACTCCAAGCAGCACAGCTGCAGAGCTAGCAGTCCATTCTCGCTCCATTTCTCCACCAAGCTGGAGACAGTCTTACTGGAGATACAAGACAGCTCATTGTTTTCACTTCTCCCTTATGACCGTTGTTGGATTATCAACTCATTTTTCTGACAACTCCTGGATGCCCCAAGAATCCCAATATGGAAAAGAGACTCTCACTTCTGAGCAGAAATTAAGTTTTCTGGGGAAGTCATCAGTCAGAGTGTGTTCCACTTACTGCAGAGATTAAGAGGCCTCTGCTAATAGTTTGCTTTCTAGAAGAGAACATGTCAGTGCTGCCTCCCTGCCCTGCTTAGCCTAGCAGCACTTCTGGGGCTGCCTGGAAGTGACACTGCTTTTAAAGGCACCTTCCATTTCAGATTATGTGAAACAAGCACCTGGTTTTCCTTCCTCTCCCCCTTCCCCTGGATTCCCTTTCTCAAAGTTTGGGGTCAAGGGGTAATCTAAGCAAGGAGATGATGCTGGAAACACACGGGAAGTTACTCTTTGCACTTGCCTTTATTTTCTCAACCCTTTCAAGCCAGAGAAGAGTGGATTTTAAGGAACAGGTTCCCAATGGCTTGAGGCCACTTGCCAAATTCAACCTAGTACTTACAGATGCAACGATTTCAGGACAGAATCCTCTCCTTTGCAGAAAGGAGCACCACAAACTACTTTTTTTCTCCTCTAGAGTGGACTAATTATTATTAATGGGAATAGTTATTTCCTCCTCTGGCTTATGCGTCCTTAACAGCTGATAAAATGCTTGTAAAATAGTTTCCTATTCATTATACATTGATTGCTTCCTTCTGACACATACAATTTCTCAGAGCTATCACTGTGTGGGACTCATTACCCAGCCTGCTTTGGTCACTGACAAATCTGGCAGCCCCTGCACTGCCTTGCACTAAGATTTGTCATGTAGCTTTTGTCTGCACTTTTCTATGCTCCTTTCTTACTCTTCTCCCCCTAGAAGCCTCCACATAAAAATGTATTTTATAGCATGTCGCAAACAAAGTGTGCCCTAGAAAAGCCTCAAATGAAATTCTGGATGATGCTCTTAAACAGCATCTTCATGGCTATTTTTAACAGACTAATTTCTCAGCATCTAGCTGGGTACCACAGATCACTGCTCTGAGAGAAGGCACAGACCCAACTGCCCCAGCCTGGGGCTCTCCATCGGTCCAAGATTTCCCAAGATTAACTGCCTACTCCCCCCCAGAAATCCTCACGCCTTAGCCTCAGAGACAAGTCATCTGCACCAGTTAATCTCTGAGGTGAGAGCAGAAACCATTCCCTTGCTCGGTTGCGTTCTTTTCTGGCTTGTGGTCCCAGGAGAGTAGGATCTTTCATTCTATGCATAAAGCAAGGACTAGGTCTCTCCTTCCCTCCCACCAGCTGACAAGGCAGAGAGCTCCTAGACTGGCTTGCAGCAGGAGGTACCCACAATTTTTCCAGCACTGTCTGTCAAGAGCACTTAGATGAAAGGCCAAAGCAGCAAGTTTCCTTAACTCCAGCGGAGAGACAGCTGCGTACCATACCATTAATGCCATGATCTGAGGTGTTTTTACTGTCTGCCCAGCAACAAGCAGAAAACTGGTAGCAACAAATGCACTTTGGTGCTCCAGCACAGAGCTCCATCCTTTCCCAGCAACATTCATCCTTCCTCCAGCCGAGAGGCCAGAGACAAAGGCAATAGCTCCAGAGGACGTGCTGTGAGCTACGCAATCAGAAAAAGAATGAACGAAGGTGTTTCACCCCCATCTCACTTCACTACACCACGAACTTCCTACAAAGCCCTTCCACTACTGAAAGCAGAGGATGGACAGAATTTGAATCCCAGGAGACAGGTGATAGTTCTGGGACAGGATTTCTACATCATGTCAGATCCCACAAACAATCTGTAACTTCCTCAGAGTTACCAAGCTCTAAGGACCATGCTAGAAGATGAGGCTCACAGAAGGTGATTTTAAGTGTCTTGTAGAAATCTTTCAGTCTAAAGTGAAAATGTAGGATAGCGTCTTCTGTCACCTGGGGGTGTGTGAAATGCAACCTTTCCAGAGATTAAGTTACTACATAGTAACAAACCCAGGAAAAAATACTAGGTCTGCTGCATTCGTGAAGAGAAATCCCTGCTAAGAATACTTCCACTAAAGCACCAAATCCAGTTTCTAAATCCTCACTAGAGATGTGCTTTAAGACAAAACTTCAATCCTAGAAAACAAGGGAAAAATGCCCTCTCATTATGAATTGCCTTTCATTTGTCCATAATTTTTCATTTAGCTAGTTTAGAACACCTCATACGCCACTAATTGAAGATCATTTTGAATCTTAAACCTTATCAACTGCTTTGTGTTTATCACCTCTCTCTCCCTGGGCCTTGAAATCTCCAGGCTATTTAATTAGCACACCTACAGTAAGAATCATTTACTTAAAGGCACCCAAGCACACAGCTCCTATTGAAATCAGATAACCACAGTACCTTTGCAAATGTGGCTTCAAACCTTGTGTTTCAGAGACAGAAAATGGAGATGATCTCTACCAAGGAAATTGCTGTAATACCAGAGAACCCCAAAACAGACACTAGGTCCTTGCTAGCCAAATAAATAACCTAAGACCAGGTAACAAAATGAGGCAATTAGAGATAATGACCCAGCATTTATCATTCTCACTAAAGCTCGTTGAAGTGAGCAGCATTATTTTGAAGGTATATTTAGCTTTTGGAGGGGCAGAGCAGGAAAGAGACTGGATTATTATTTCCCAATTATCTTTCCTCCTAAGTACTGGAAGTTCTTTGAAGAAGATTCATGTAATAAAGAATTGAACAGATAGAGAAGGAAAAGCACTGAATGAAAACATTATTTATCCATCCTGCCCTAAGCCTGGATTCTTGGTCTCTCAAGATGCTTTTATTTCCTGCAGGTTCCAGCTCAAAATAGATTCTACCACAATGGGCACGGTAAGAGGCAATCTGCCCCTAAACAAAAAGCAAAATGATTGTCACAAAAGTAAAAGAAAAAACAAGCATCCATCCCTGGCCGTAGAATTGCTCACTTTGGGAACAGACCCTTCCAGGTCTCATGTTTGGAGATCCCCATGTGCTCAGCAACCCTATTGAGTCAGGGATCAGTTTAAGATAAACACAGCAAGAGAAGGCTACTGAGAATAATGACAAATATTGAGCCTTTCTGTAAATGCAATGAACTAAATGGCATCACACAGAGGTGCTTTTAGTTCATGGATCCATAAGGTTTTGCTTTTCTTCTGTTCCAAATTTATCCTTACCAGTATAACTTGTAGCAATCTGGAGGGAATAAGACTTCTCAGGGATATTTTGCAACTTCCACTTAAGCTCAGTCTGTCTTTATATTCACTGTCATCTAAACTGTGAATATATTATATTTTTTCCCCCCCAACTTTCCAATTTTATCATCAGTGTGTCATTTACGTGCAATACTGCCTAGATGGGAGCCTGGGATTTTTATTTATTTATTTCATATTGAGGAACTTCACCTTAATGTGTTATAATACAAAACATAACAGCCATTACTGGGGTGGATAGGAAAGTTAATATTTCATTTTCTCTGTTTTATGCCCTGATGGCTTCCTACTAACATCAGAGGTAATTCTCACATATTTCACTGGGAAATGTAATGGGGTGGAAAGACATTCCCTAGCTCTGCAATCACTATTCTCACTGAGACACAGATGGAACAGGGACTTGCAGAAATGCATTGGTGGTGTCTATTCTGGACAGACTTTCAGCAATTTATGTAAGATACTAATACATTTGTCAGGGAGACAACATCAGACATTTTCTTTTTCTTCTGTTTGTTCACAACACAAATGAGAGAAAAGGAATGGATTCATTTACTGAGATACAATCTTTAAGTTAGTGGTGTGGAAAATTGCACTGATACTTCCTGAGTAAAATGATCAACTTTATTGAACAGCAGCAAAAGCTGAACATTTGCATAAGGCTTTTAAAAAAGAAATCTTCATCTTCTTCCTATGACAAGTAAAACAGGAAGTAGAGCAATTTTATCTGGATGTTCTCCAAGGCGTAAGAGCTTAATTGGAGTCCAATTTATTTTGGGGGCAGAGGAAAACATATTGATCAAGGGCTACATAGAAATAAGAGATGTAAGCTTGGAGACAAACCGAGCTGAACATGCTTTGAAGAAGGGAATTTGATGGTTTACAGATCCAGAGTATGCGGTATGGTCCCTTCAGGTCTAAATTGCCAGATTGAATCTCACAGTGGATGGGAAACACAAGACTATACCAGTTGTGGGCAATTCAAATGACTATATCTCATTTTTGTGAGAATCTACAGGTAGTCTCCCCATAACCAACAATACCAAAGGTACACGCAATTTCACATTCATGAAGTAAATAGAATCCAGAAAATAAATCAAATATGGTCCCACAAAGATAGACCAGCTAAAGTCTAGAAGCAGCTGAAGAATTTATTGCCAATATAACTTCTCTACTACAAGCAGGGGAAAAAAATCTCATCCCCCCATCACAATCTTGCCCTTTTAAGTAAAGTCCAAACAGGTTCCTTTAGACAGAAAGGAAACCTATTGCTTGTTCTGCTGCACGTGGAGAATTCATGTGCATTTACTGCATGTTACCTGGTAGAGTTTCAACAGAAGTTTCTGCCCTGCTCAGCCCCCTCTATTAACGCTGTACATCACAGTTTAAAGAGTTATTTGCAAGCAACTCCACCTTCCCCACCTATAAGCTTTTAACCCTGCTGTCTTGATTCAAATCTTAACACTGGCAAACCACCTTTCTCCTTAATTTTGAGATTTCACAAGAAAATTCCTGGATCATTCCAGAAGAACACTATCTCCTATGGTTCAGAGCTAAGCTATCCTTAGCCCCAAAGGGTTCTCACTCATGTAATCCTGTCTAAAAATTGTGTGGCCTTGCCAGTGCCTAAGCCCAAAAGATCCCTTTCCTTCCATCAACATCACAGGCTCAAAGCAATTTCTTCTGTGAATGTGTGTGCAAGTCTTCATACTTCAAGAAGTCTTGCTCTCAGGCATCTGAAGTTTCTCAGACTGATTTCCAGAAACCCTGGGACCATATGAACCTCACATTCTCTGTTAGATCTCATCTTTCTGGAACACTGTGGACAGAGATAAGACCTCTTTAAAAAGTAAAAGCTTGTAGAAAGCCACAGCACTTTCAGGACTTTCATTAGGAGTCAAAGCAAGAGCTCCATGCCGGAGCTGTCAGAAGCATGGCTGGTATTCTGAGAAAGCCTTAACACCAGCTAAAAGGAACTTCAGCCAGTCACGTGAAAAATCCAGTGGTCACAACTTGCACCAACCAGCTGAAGGTTGTGTTTCCAGCTCCCTTCCTCAGGCTAGAAGCAGCTACATTGCATACTCCCAACAGAAAAGCTGCTGCTAGGGTCCTCCTCCTGAGCTTCCAAAACTTTCTCCCATCCCCACTCCTTCCCCTTCTCTACTCTTGCCTCTCACTTGCGCTCCAAGCCCCTCCCTTGCTCACTGATTTATGAATAAAGTGGAGCTCTAGTACTCTAGTTAATCTCTTGCATTCTTTACTTCCCAGTTCAGGTGAGTGACAAAGCCACAGGGAGGCACAAAGTGTCGATTAAGGTATTGACCGGTCTGCAGCATTCACCATCTCTAACTGGAACAGTCAGTGCTAGTCAGATCCTGCTACACCCCAGAGCATCCAAGCTGCAGAGATGCTTTGTTCTGCCTGGCAGAGAACAACTCCACTCAATGCAAGGACACATGGAGCAAGGAGGTTTTTAACACTTAGAATCAGAGAATGTGAGAATGTTGGAAGGGACCTCTGGAGAACTTCAGGTCCAACCCCCCTGCCAAGCAGGGCCATAGAATCTAGGGCAGGTCACACAGGAACACATCCAGATGGGTCTTGAAACTCTCCAGAGAAGGAGACTCCACAACCTCTCTGGGGAGCCCGTTCCAGGGCTCTGGAACCCTCACAGTAAAGAAGTTGTTCCTCATGTTGAGGTAGAACTTCCTGTGCTCTAGCTTGCAGCAGAGACTCTTGCAGCCCAGTCGTGCCAGTCCTCTTTCCTCCTTTCCAAATGCAGCACGTGCAGAAAGATGCGCTTTGACAGCCTGTTAGCCCTTCCTTGTGCTCAGAACCCTCGCAGCAGGTGCCAGCGCTGAGCAAAGGAATAAAGTCTCCTCAGCACAGTCACACTGTGGTTTTTCCTGGGGCTGTCTGCTCGGGGTGCTCAGCAGGAGTTAAGCCTTCCTCCGCTGCAGAACCCCTTGTGCCTCTGCAGTGCTGATGCCCATGCCAGAGCGTGAAGCAGAGGGAAGAGATTGTGGGTTTGTAGGGCAGTGCAGTCCAGCAGCTCGCTTTGCTGATGGATACTGATGCCTGCAGTGATGTCAAGGGCACAAAGCAGTATCAGGGTCTGCCACAAGCATCCACACTCTGTTTGCAGGGGCAGCTACCGAGGTTAGCGAAGCAAAGAAATCCTCAGGTTCAAAATCCCATTTTGGGAATTGGGATCAATGGCAAATACTCACCAAGAGCACACTAGAGGATAAGCCAAGTAACCTTGTCCTGTATCATCTCCCCATTGCATGGCCAGACATACCTATGCTATCCCAGGAGCTGGGGCGCTCTCTGCAAGTCAGCATGAGGAGACTATTGCAAAGCAGCAAAAGGAAGTCAAAGGCCATCTCTTTCAGCCGCCTAAGTCTCTTTGCAAATCCAGTTTTTTATTCAGACTTGACTAAAATCAGGAGGGGACGTAACATGATCAAATTTGGGCAGAGCTGTCCACTGTCAGTTGCACTGGTGCTGAT